>WBMV01000461.1:139328-185169 GCA_013396655.1 Campylorhamphus procurvoides
CCCACCCTCCGTCCCTCCCATGGCGGAGCGGGAAGGGCGGGCCGCGCCGGGCAGGAAGGGGCGGGCGGGCGGCCCTGACTCTGTCCCGGCTCTTCCCTTCCCGATTCCCGGTACCCAATTCTCCGTACCCGGTTCCCAGTGCCGATTCCCGGTGTCCCATTCCCGGTGTCCCATGCTCGGCAGGTCGGGGCGATGGGAAAGGGGCTGGGATGGGATGGACGGGCGGGCCCTTCCCCTCAGGCCGCCCTTCCCGACGCGCCGCTTCCCCCCGCTCCGCCACCTCCTTTTTGTACTTTTTTTCTCCCAAAAGTGCCCCTGTGCTCCCGGCAGAGGTTCCACCGCCTCTGCTGCCCACACAGCTCTCCCAAATGGGGGGTTTTTCCCTCACAATTCTCGCTCCGTGCCCTGCTTTGCCCGCGCCGCTGTGAGGGCTTCGCTTCGCTGCTGTGCGAACCGCTGGATTAATTTATTTAAAGTTTTTTTGCAACTGTTTATAAGCTTTTGGCTTTTCTATGGCCCCCCCATCCCCTCAGCCTCTGCTCTTCCATATCGCATTTATTTCGCTGCACTAGGACAGGGCTGAATTAGGCTTATTCTGTGCTCATATCTTGTATTTATGGATTAAAAACAAAGCCATTATGTTCTCAGTGTGTCAGCCCTAAAGTCTGCTGTGCCTTTTTGGCCATCCCCACCTGAATAGTTACCTACAGCTTCTGTGGAGTTAATAAGATACCTCATTAACTTTTGAGGGTTGTGGAAATGAATGTGAAATTAGTCAGTGCTTTGGTCATTGTTGTCATAGTTTAGGATGAACACAATTCCACCACCTCTCTATTGCTTCTTCCAGCAGTAGGAAACACGTGTATTGTTCAGCCTTAGATCCCCCACAAGAATTATCTTTCTGCTTTCCAAACAGGATTGTATGAACTGCTATATAGAATATATTTTTTTCCCAAGAAGACAAAGGGCTTTGTGTGAAAAGCAAGCCCCGGAAGTGATAAAATATTCTCTTTCAAGTGACAGTTTAGATTATGGCAATGCTATTGATTGCTAGATTGCATTGTTGGAGCCAGGGATGTGAACTCCAGTGCCAGGAGCTGTAAGGAACTTTTGGGATATGTTCCTACCCCTCAGTTCCCTCATCTTGGATTAGTGGCAAAACTTCTTGGCCCAAATTTACCCCAGTAAATCGCATGTTGCCCTTTTTTTTATGCTGAAAATCCAAGCCCATTTTCCCCCAGGTATTTATGAGGAAATAGGTACCTGTTTTCAGAGCAGCACATTGAGGGCACTGGTCTGAGCACCTTCAGAGCAAATCCTTCCAGAAACTTTGGATATTTTAGATGTTCAGCACTGATTTATTGACTGCAGGCCAGAAGCCACTGTGGTGTTGCTCCATTATTGCTCCATGTTTTATGTTATTGGGAAATTAGGGGAAACAGTTGCACTGCTTACATTAAACAGATTTTAGCTGCTTCACTTCTCGTATGAACCTGAGTTAAGAAATCAATAAGTCCACCAGGGAAGGGGGTTTTGGTTTTGATACTGCCTTCCATAACCTGTCCAGAGGTGAACAGACATGCCAAGTAGTTGTGAAAGCTTTGCAGTTTTAGTGTTATGTTATTCCTGGGACAATTGGTCTGAAAGTGGGGGTGTTTTAGGAAGATTGGAGCCTAGTGAGAGGTGTGAAATAGATGTTGGGGGTACAAATGGAGGAGCATTTGGGGCTCCTGAGGTAACAAAACAATCTTGGGATAAGAAAGTCTTGGAAAACTGGAAGCATGTTCCGTAAGTGTCCATACTGGTGCATGGTGTGGTTGGTACTGGAGTGGCTCTGGCAGGCCAGGATTGATCCCAGGCCCCTGCTGTCCCCAGGGAAATATAACCTGGCCCTTCCTTCCTCTGGCTGATTCGGAAGTAACAGTTAGTTTGTTCCTGTGGACTTTGTGCTGGAATGTGATGTTTCCATGGAAACATGCAGAGATGCCTTAGCCCCGTGTATTGGAGCCAGGGGCAGCACCAGGAGTGTGTGTTGGGCTCAGCTCTCCCAGGGAAAGAGGTGTGAGTTACAACAACCATCAGCCTTCAGTGATGAGTTTTCCTTGCATTTACACACCAGCAGGTAAGTTGTGCAGGCCTTGAGAAATACACATCCCCTCCATGAATTTCTGAGTGGGAGTGCAGGACAGACACCTTTCCTGGAGCACCATGACAGATGGCATGCAGATGGTGAAATCTCTTAAAAAGAGCTGCTCCTGTTGAATTTATTTCTTTTAGGACTCTAAAACTATCTATAAATGGTGTCTTCATCCTCTGAGAGTAGGTTGTAGTGTTGTGGGCTCCTAATTCCTATTTAGCCACGGTGTGGAAGAAGTTACAAAACATTTACATATGAAGTATATGATGAAATAGGTGGTTTGGGCCCCTTAGAAACCAATTGAAATCCGTAAAACTTGCAGGTGATGGAAGTGATCTTTGGAGCAGGTTGTTACCCAGGCTGAATTGTGAAATGACATGTTGTCACCTCTGCCTGAGGTCACTCATCTCACTGCTGGGACCATCAGGGGAGCACTGGAAGCCCTTCAGTTGGAAACATGCACTCCAAAAAAATAGTGTTTTGGCCCAGCCCAAGGTGTGTGTGGAGCAGGGACCTTATTTTTAGGGAAAAAGCAGTGGCAGTTTGAATAGAGGAGAGAATGTTACAAGCAAAGCACAGCAATGTCCATGGGACACATTAAAGTCCTTCTCAGGGGCTGCAGCTGGACTCAACTTTCCTAATGTCTTCAGCAAAACAAACAGAGGAGCAATTTGGGCTGAGATGAGAGAGGCAAATTATTTCCCAGGCAGCTGTACTGGTCCCTGTACCAGGTGCAGAGCTTTTACTTTCATGTTATTTTTGCAGTAAATGTGTGAATTATATGCCTGAATGGAGCCCAGTCTCTTTGCATCTCGAAGGGGACTTCTCCTTTTGCTGTGTGAAGTATTGTCAGCTCATTTTGTGGAAAACTTTGGAGAACTGGTGAACAGAAAGTGTCCTCTTTGATCACAGCAGTGTGTTGGGGTGGGGGAATGTGCAAGCTGGGCTTGGACAGACTGGATTTAATACCAACAGCAAGTGTGACTGTAAAAAACAAAGGCAATTTGTCCCTTTGCTTCCTGGTCTCCAACTGCTGTTGGATTTTTTCTATAGGTGTTTCCTCTTCGCACTTGCAGGTGGAAATGGCTGCGGAGAAGTGGAAAGGCTGGATTTCAAAGCAGCATAAGGAGGCTGAGCAGGCAGGGGAGAAGGAGCTGTGTGTGCTCCTGGGCCGGCAGCTGGGAGAGCCAGGAAAATTTGCCTATGGAGCACTTTGTGGGATATCCCTTGCCTGGCTGTTCCCTGAAGAGGAGCAAAGGTATTGTATGTGGGAGCACTGGGTGGGCAGGGAGGTGGATTTTGGGTGGCAGCTCAGATAGAGCTGATATCAGACTCTGTGTGGGCCTTCTGAAGTTTGGGGAGTGAAAAATCCTGTGTCTCTTACACCTGTAAGACTTTTATCCTTCAACACAAATCACATCCTTTAACACTGCAGGCATCAAAGTGTGTACTGGAGCAAGGCCCTGTTCAGAGTGTTTCCTTGTTTAGCAACTGCTGGCTCCTCCTGATGCTTTGATTTTTGTGTGAACAGTAACAGACCAGTGTTTGAGACTGGGGACCACTCAAAGCTTCCAAAAATACCCAGTTGTGGGGCCTTAACTGTTCCTTTTGCCTTTCCAGCTCCTTCAGGACAGAATTCATCCAGGGCTTTGTGAAATGGCTGGACCTGCCTGACACTGTCCTACCTGCCATGACAGCCTTTGCTGGTGGCTTGGGAGGTGAGGGCACAGAAACCTTCACTGACATTTTGCTGAAGGATCCCATCTTGAAGGAAAATCCAGTTGTCATTATCCAGGTAAGTCCACGTGTTCCCCTTGCCCTTATTGGCTTTGCAAAAAGGATTTGTCCTGTGTGTCTGTCTGCAGCTGAAGTGCTGTTTGTGAGTAAAATCAATATTTCTGATAGGAATCTGTGGCTGTGGGGGAGGTCTGACATCTCTCTATCTATAGAGAGCTCATGGAAGTGATGAACACGAGGCAAGGTTCATTAATTAACGTTTAATTAATAATAAGCAGTGTAATTTCCCGCTTTAGGCAGCATGTAGCTAAATCTTTCTTTTTCACAGCCTGCTGTTGTTACAGTGGTATTGGAAAATCATCAAAACTTTGTTTTGCTGATCTTCAATGAGCAAAGCCTGGGGGAGCTGAAATCTGGACACCTGGAATCCAGAATTTATAGCCCTCTAAGGACAGGCAACCAGAAGATAAAAAAGAGAGTAACAAAGAGGATTTCTCATGTGCTGGAAACTCCCTGTCTGGGAAAAGATAATAAAAAGACTGAACATGAGAAGCAAGAAATCAAAAACCAATAGAAGATAGAATACTAAATAATGAGGAGAATTATGTAATTGAGAACCAATGAACATGAATTTCTTTGCTAAAAATGTATAAATAAGTGAAAAGTTCAAAATCAATACACCCACAGTCTTCTTTCTCCCTTGGGGTGTTTCCCAGATTGTTTCCCTCATTCTCTCTGCTTCAGGATGGATTCCCCAGGTTTAGGCAAGTTTTCCTTTGTTGCTGCTGAGTTTAAGGGTGAAATGTAGCCTGTGCTTGCTCCCAGCTTATGTGGCAGGAGGGCTCCATGTGCTTCTGCAAAAGTGGCTCTGGATGAGCAGGAGTGAAAACTGAGGATGTCACCCGGATTCAGGTGGAGCACAGAGACCACACGTAACAGTTCTCTGATCAGCTGAAAGCAGAGATGAGGAATAACTTATCAGTCTGATGGCCTAACATCAGTACCTTACACAGTCACCTACAGGGGCAAAGGGATTGATTTTTGTCTGAGGAAAGGCAGATTCAAAGACTTTAGCAGAGCAAGGCAGCAGAGGTGTGTCTTTGTGAAAACACTGGTGTGTGAGAAACATCAGTGAAAAGCTGAGATCAGCTTTTTCCCTCTGACCTGAAAAGAAACAAGCCATGGGATAAAGCTTTATGAATTATTGGTCTGTTGATTTATGATGCCTGTGTTTGTTTGTATTCAGCTGCTGCTGATGCAGTATTTACTGTTTGTTTGTTTATTTATTAAGTACCCGCTTTAATTGCTTGGTGTGATAAGTGACAAGGGCCTGCTGGCACTGAGGCTGCATTTTTGGAGGCCCTTCATCTCAGAGGAACTGAAGGGATGATCCTGAAGTCAGGATTTTAGAGATGAGCTCACCCTTAATTCAATGAACATCTGAGGATTATGGATTGTTATCTCTGTGTTCATTGGAGATGACTAACAGGCAGATGTTGGTAACAATCCTTAAAGGACAGCAGTCATATAAGAGGCTGTGGGTGTGGTATGGGAAGGCAGTGCAGTACAAGAGGTGAAGAAGTGATGATAGGTGATAAAACATTGAAAAATCTTATTATGAATTATTTTTTTTTGCTGAGCATACTTAAACTGCCCATTTTCTGTGCTTTCCCACTCACATCCACTGTGATGTGGATTCAGTGCTCTCTGTTGTTGAGGAAACAGGTTTTGAACTTGCAGCAACTCAGAAAATGAGTTCTTCCCTTCCTTTGAGAGGCTTCTTAGTTGTATGGGTGGTTGTCTCGTGCATGGAGTTTGCAGGGAGATTCAAAACTCCAACTTCAAAATAAGACTGAATTCTGACAACTGCTGCTTAGGGAAGGAAAACAAACCACTTGCTCACTAATCTAATCAATTCTGGTTGGGTTCCAGCTCCCTCCATGTGCAGTACGTGCAAAGCCTAAAGTGGAGAATTTGAGACAGCCATTTGGCACAGATGCCATAAAAACAGGAGTTCCAGTTTATCTCCTGATTACCTGGGTGCATCCCTGACCTTTTGAAATGCACGTGTGTCCGTGCTTAGGCCACATTTCTTTGAGGTTGTTTGGTCTGAGGTGCCACAGATGATACAGGGACCTGAGTCACAGCCACAGCTCTCTGTGCCCTGCTCAGGGAGAGTTTATTGCCTACAGATCCCACCAGTCACCCTGGGGAACAGTCCAGTTTGCCCAGTTTGGTTAAGCATGGTTTGCTCTCCATCTTACACTTCTCATGTGTAGGGCTTTCAGATTAGAGGCATCTTTACAATGCAAATTGTGCTTAGGAGCTTAGGGGAACAATAATCATAAACTCTCTGGCAGCCTCCTACATCTTTTTGGCTGTATTTTTTGTGTTCCCAGAGGGCTGAAGGATTCCCTGTAAAATTCAGCTGTGCTGTATTTGTGTGTAGGAGAGGGAAGCAGCTACACTGAGCTAGTGCTTAGTGGAGTCACATAAAGAGCTTAGAATTTGTCCAGTGGCAATAAAAGAGGAGAGCACAGTAGTAAAAACACTGCCCTCTTTTTCGTGGATTTATCCATAGAAACATCTACTGAATTGATTTGTTTCTGTCTTTTTTATACCGAAGGGCCCACACAGAAGTCCCTCAATCTTGACAGATGGCCATAAATGTTGGGTTTTCTATGTGAGCACTTAATCCAAAAGAACTTCAGGGTGGTTCTACTGCCCAGAGGTCCATCAGAGGAACATCCAGAGCTCTTACTCATGTTAAAAATGTGAATATCTATGAGTGTATAGGGAGCAGAAGGTATTAGAGAGGGAGGACTAGAGCTCTGTTTCTCCAAACTTGGAAGTCTGCTTTAAGATCAGGGTAATTAATAACAAAAGGTGTGGGATGGTTCAGCATGTACCTAGCATTATCTACTTCTGTCCAGCCCTTTGTACAGGCCTTTGGAGAGTTTTATACTGATTTTCTCTGTGCTGCCTCACTGAATTGTAGCTTTTATGAGCTTAGGTGCTGCAGTAATTAAATCGGTCTGATGCATTTCCATGCCTCTATTTTGATCCCTTCAGGCCTTTATCGTGAGTTTTAACTGGAATATTCTATTTTTTTTTCCTCTTTTTAGGACCTTCTATCCTTCTCTCTTCGAGATGGTAAGTTTACTTAGCATCTGTTCGTTGCCAAAATAATATAGATGAGTTTATATCTGATCTGAGCTCAAAAAGCTCGTGATACCACCCTGTTTCATCTCAGCTTCCACTCTGGCAAAAGCAGCACACTCCTTCCCTGCACCCCCCTCAGGAAAAACCACTATTATATTAGGAATGGTTAATAATACCCATTGAAAACTGAACAACTCTTCCCCTCCTTACCTTTGCATGCAATCAGATGTAAGTGCTGGTGGAGTGGGGTGGCTTTTCTCCAGTGTTCCCAGGGAAGCAGGTGACCTCTCCCTTTAGGAAGGCAGTAAAGCTGCTGTGAAAATCTCAGCCTAACACATTTTCTGCTTGTTGTCTAAAATGCAAAAGAAAACATATTTGGGGTATAAATTCCAGAGTGTCCCGTGAAGACCATTATAAATAAATGGGATTTTACTCCTATATTATATTGCACATAAAACAGTTTTCTGGTTTGCATTCCCTAACATGGATTAGTCTGATAATGAAATAAAGACTGCCTACTGAACAAAAGGTTCATTTCTGAAAGAAGCCTGGTTTCTATCACTGCTTGCATTTTTTAAATCTGTGTTTTAACATGTTCTCACAAGAAAGAACTGATCAGCCTGTTCACTGCAGAGCAGTGAAACAGAACAAAACAGGTTTTGTTCTTGCTTTATTTTTAATGGAAAATTGGCAAGTCAGTTATTGCAAAACTGCTTATTTTGCTAAGCTGGAATTTAAAAGAAATATATTTCCAAGCCTTGCTGACTTAGTGCCAGGCTGGCTAAGGAGGGAGCTCAGCAGTGTTTTAGCAGCCAGCAAACAAGAAGAGGATTTGTTAAAACACCTGCTGGGACTTGCAGGACGTGGCAAATATCACAAAGGAACGAAGATAAATCCAATCCTTATTTCTCAACTCTCCACAAATCTGGCAAGTGGTGTCATTAAAGGCTACTGAATGAGTTTGGTATCTTGGTAATGGTGGCAATAAATAAACAAACTTAATAGATTGCCCAATGCCCTATTTGTTCTACGTGCAGCGGGGTCATGAACACCCTTTGTAGTTGGGTCATGCTGAAATCTTTACCCACCCTGAGACAACCAATTGTGTTTTTCATCCCTGACTGCACCAAGACCCTTTTATAAAAGCCAAACATCAGGAAGCAGCAGGTGCTGCTGAGAGAATCACATTAAAAAAGGAGAGTTGGCACAAATAATTTGAAATCTGTTACATTTAAAATGTCTTTTCTTCAAGAACACCTGCTTACAAGCCCAGGAGCAATCAGTTCTGCTCTCTGGGGTTGTGTGAGTGCACTGTCCACTCCAGCAAGGGAGTATAAGAGCAGACACTTGTCAGTGGTACTGCTGGGGGAGCTGCTGGGTAGTTTTACACTCCAGAGCAAGTTGCCAACAAGATGAATTGAATTTAAAGCTTTTACACGGGGGTGCATTTTTACAAAATACCACCTCTTGCATTGGTGCAGTTGGGCTGTGCTGTGTCCAGTTCCCATATGGATATGTGTGATAATTCCAGTTAGCACTGGTTGTGCTGCAGCATTTCTCTGTTGAGAAGATGCCAAAAGCCTTTGTCACAAAGGAGGAGACCAAAGGATTTGAGATCCTTCTCCTGCTGTGGTGGCTCTATTCTCAGGGAAGAAGGATTTTCCGTTTATCACACTCATCTCATATTCCAATGGGTGGAAAACAAAAAGGACCTGGGGGAAGGAGCAAGGCTTGTGTGTGACATGTTCCTCGAGCCCAGCTGAGTGCTCTGCTCTCTCTTTACTCTGGTGTGGTCACACTGACTGGTTTCCTGGGCTTCCCTCTCTTCAAGGATACTATGATGCTCGAGCCAGGGTGCTCATCTGCCACATCAGCCTGCTGCTGAGAATCCCCTTGGAGGAGCTGGAAGTCCTGGAGGAATCTCTGCTTGAGAGCCTGAAGGAACAAAGAGAGGAAGATTCAGAGTAAGAACATTTGTGTTGCCTGTGGGATCAAAAAATGCTGCCAGTGCTTGAAAGCTTAACAGTAATTACTTGTGCCTAAGTCCAGTCTCTGATTGTTCTTTTCATGGCTCTTACTGTAATCATTTATGGCTTGATTAGGTTTGCAGAACCCTCATAGCACTGAGAAGCAGGAAAGCTCAGCATTCTTAAAACCAGAGCTGAGACCCAGCCTTGCAAGGTGGTAAAAGCTGCTCCACACTGAATTGCCTCCTTCTCTTGTTCCAGTTTCCTCTCAGAGACTGTAGATTTCACTTAAATCCATCACAGAGCTTGTGCCTCTTATCTCCTGGCCCAATATCCTTCAGAGAGAACTGCCCTTTGCAGAATAACATTCCTATAAACATCAGGATTGGATGCTCAGCTGCCCATTTCCCATGGATCTGTCCATCTCTGTGCCTGTTTCAGGGACAGATGGATAACTCCTTTTGAAGGGAGATTTGTGAGGACAACACTCTTTATCTTCAGATATATATGGGCCCAAATCTTAATTCTGTGTTATTAATATAAGATTAATTCTCTTAATCACCACTTCTTGGATGTGAAACAGCTGAAAAGTTGATATCTGTAAGAAATATAGTGTGTTTATATTCTGCTTATCAGGCAGGGATTGTGTGACAGTTTCACAATCTCTGAGGCAGTAAACATGTCCGTAGTGGACTTTTCAGGAAAATATTTTTATCTGTCAACTCAGCAATTGGGTTATGAGATTAACCTGAGTGCTAATAAAGGCTTTAATCAACACCCTAGTGACATGGTCCACCTTGGATGTTACTGTGGGGTCCAGCATGTGATGGGTATCTTTTATTTATATCTGTATTTAAATAAAACTTAACTTTATAGCACACTGTAAAAAGGGAAAGTCAAAATTATCTCAAAGATCACGGACTGCTAAACATGCAGGAGCAAGGGTTGGTGTATTAATGGGGGCTGTTTTGCTGTGGCTTGTGCAAAAGAGCTCAGTCCTGGCCCTTTAGGCTGTGCCTGATAACGGGAAGAGAATTATGTTGCATGTGAACAGAGTGGCTTTCAAACCCTGCACCAGCCCAGTGGGTTCCTGTGTGTCTGCTGTGGAGAAAGCCAGGGATTTCTATCCTGTTCTTTGCCCAAATCACAGCCATGGAAGTAAATAACTATTAGATGGGAGGAAAAGGACAAATCTTTGTAGTGAGAGGACTCCAGGCCTGCAGTGGGAACACATTCATTACTGCAGTGCTAAAACAGGGCTGAGGTCTGTGGGGAATCCATGACCCTTTGTTTGGTTTAAAGTCAGGAGTCAAGGGGGAAAGCAAGACAGAAAATAAACCTGTCACTGCCTTGACTTCACAGATTTTTGGGGCTGGGAATACCAACATGTGCTTAGGATGCTTTCAGTTTTGACCATCCACTGGAACAGAAATGACCAACCAGGGGGTGGCAGCTCCTGCAGAGGTGTTTTTACTGTTATTTGTTAATATTTGTTATTTGCTTCTGCCTTTGCTGCTGGGGATGTGTTGGATTGAGACCCAGAACCTGCAGGATTAAGTGTGCAATCCTCTACAGAACAATGGACCAACCACTTAAATCCAATTTAATTGCACCAAACACGTTCTGACCTGTGGGTGTGAACCTTTCTTTTGTACACAGTTCTGTAGGAAACTGGAAAACATCACATCAGTTGCTTGTTAACGTGTCCCCCTGCCACTCCTCCTCATTGCAAAGTGACCATTAAACAATCTCTGGGCATAATTTGTGGTTCAGGCCAGAAGCTGCATGCCTGAGCTCACTGAGGGGACAGAAGTACCAGAAGCAGCAGTTAATTACCACAGTGGATAAAAGCAGTCTGGTAATCCAGTGATAAGGGTAGTGGAGATGCCATCAGGAAGCAGCTGTTGGGTGCATTTCTGGCAGCTCCAGAAGGGAAGCAGTGACAGGTAAAACTTCTCCTGACAGTAGTTTTATTTGCTGCATCATCAGGCAGGATTTAGCTGCTGCTGTCTTTCTCCCCAAATAACTCAAACTGCTTGTTATTATAACTGGATCCAGGTTAGACATATTCCAGCTCTCTCCTGATCATTATTTTCAGCCTGAGACACAACAGAGTGACTGTAAAAGCAGATTAACCATGTGTAGAACAGGAATTGCTGGGCACTGCCAGCCTAGGTATGAACAGTCCAACTGCAGCACCCGTGTGAAGAACTCCAGGAGCAGTTTTATCCAAAGCCAGGCATTCAGATTGGTGACTGAGGCACAAAGGATGAGAGGAAACAGCCTCAGGCTGTGCCAAGGGAGGGGCAGGTGGGACAGCAGCAGGAATTTCTCCATGGAAAGGATGGTCAGGCCTTGGCAGGGGCTGCCCAGGAGGGTTGGAGTGCCCAGCCCAGGAGGTGCCCAAGGCAGGACTGGCCGTGGCACTCAGAGCTCTGGGCTGGGGGACAAGGTGGGCATCGGGCACAGGGTGGGTTCTGTGGGCTGGGAGGGCTTTTCCAGCCTCAGGGATTCTGAGATTCCCTGAAGGCCAAAGGCTGTTCTGTCCACCCTGGTCATACAGAAACATCTGGAGAGGTTGTTCCCTGCAGACACTGAGTTTGCAGCTGTGGAAGGTCCCACAGGATGGGTTTTTGGAGGAGCTCTGTGGAGACAAAGTCTCCGTGCCGTGCAAGTCTGTGGGATTTCTGCCAGAGACTCCAGTGACTCAGGGATTTCACCCACTGAGCTCCTCTCCCCTCCTGCTGCGCCTCACAAAGCCACATATTGTCTGGGACTCGTGTAAAACTGTCTTTATCAAAACTACAGTGTGCTTGGAGGGCTCCAGGAAGGATTAGGCAATTATGTGGATAATGAAAATCCACAATTAGGCTAGGATTAACAGGGGAAATATCCAAGTTTGGAAGAAAGATCAATTCTTGCATTTCAAGGCTCAGATTAACCACCAGAAGGAACCTGTTTCCCCCACTTTCTTCTGAAGTCGAAGCATTTCTTGTTAGAGAGAAACCAAAGGCAGTGGAGAGAAGTCAAAAGTAGTGGCTAATAAGTGATATTTATTCCTGTTAGGTTTATTTACCTCTGTCTGATAAACTTGTTAAAATATTGCTTGAATGCACACAGACAAATGAACTAATGGCTGTGTTTTATTCCTATTATATTATTGTGATGTGCAGTTAGAAGGCAGCTTGATATCAACACTCTTGTTGGAAAATAGTTTAATTGCATCTCTATTTGTTAACACAAATTACTCCTATTCCCTTTTGTTTCAAATACTTTTTCTCCTCAGCTTTCCTGTGTTTTTTTAGGACACGTAGGCAGCATATAGTTAATGAAATGCTTTTGACTTTTTGTTTCTTTTTTTTTTACAAGCTTCAGCCCTATTAGGAAGGGTTTTCCAAGTAAGTAACATCTGTTGGCTTTTGTCAGCAATTAAATCGTTTCAATTTAAATCTGTGGTCCATTTAATCCATTCAATTTAAATCTCTAAATCCATGCTCATAAATCTCAGTGTGGTGTCACAGTCTACACCTGCATGTTCCTTTTTACTGTTCCCAGGAGGGGAATTACACTGAGGAGAATAAAAGCAGATTCTGATGCAGAATTATCCATCAGGCTTTTCCCTCAGTTTCTGTGCTTCTAATCCCCCCACAGATCTGCAGAAGTCTCCAGAAAAAAGAAGGAAAGAAGGAGAAAGCTGAAGAGGTACCTGCTGATTGGTCTGGCATCTGTTGGGGGTGGAACAGTGATAGGTGAGGCTGCCCTTGGTGTTCTGGGGACACAGCACAAGGGACAGGGCAGGTCTGAGTCCAAGAAAAGGATTTTCAGCCACCTGAAAATAAAATTGAATTAGCTGGAAAAATGATTCCAGTGTAGCTTCACTGGCTGGGGAAATATTAAACGGAGGTTGTCACTCTCAAAAGTGTTTTCTCCTCTGGCTCTCCTGTTATAAGAGGATCAGATCTTCAACTCTCCAATCAAAAGAAGTGAGGTTGGATCAGTTTCCTGAGAAAAGAGGACACAGCCCACCCCAGTCTACCACACAGTCCTCCTTTGACTTTGAAATTATTTCTACTGAAGTCAGTCAAAGAATTTGGGCAGAGATTCAGGGCCTGGGGGGGTTCTCAGAAAGCCCCTTTTTTGGGGATGCAAAAAGCTCCTTGTCTGTGCCCTTCCAGTAGCATTAGCAGCACCCCCCCAGCACAGGGAGCTGCCTGCCTGGGTGTTGTGAGGGGTGATTGGTTTGGTGACATCCTTGTTGCATCCTCAGGTCTGACAGGGGGTCTGGCTGCCCCCCTGGTTGCTGCAGGAGCTGCCACCATCATCGGGAGTGCAGGAGCAGCTGCTTTGGCATCCACTGCTGGGGTTGCTGTCATGGCATCCCTTTTTGGGGCAGCAGGAGCTGGGCTTACTGGTAAGAGAGTGACCACATGGTTCTCAGCCACTGAGGCACAGGGTGAAAATGCACAGTTAATGACTTCACTGAGCTCTGCAGAGCAAGGGAAGTGGTTTGAGGTGTCAACTGGGGAATTTTTCTTTCAGTGCTGGTTAAGGTACTGTGTGACCAAACAGGGAAAGAATATTTGGTGTGTAGTTAATGAAGGATATTCTGCTTAGGGTTAGAAAGGTGCTGCCATGCTGAGCAGCAGCTGTTACAGCAAAAAAACCCTTCTGCTGGATTCTCTCTGACCACACAAGCTCAGAAGGATCCTGCTGGCTCCTTACTAAGCTCTAAATAATGCATGGACTGGCTGGGGGCTTTGGAAAGGAAAAAATCCTTATCCAGATTGCCCAATTAATTTCTTAAGGCACTTCTGCCATTAGCAGAGTGTGTCCTTGCTGTGCCATTTCTGAGCAGTGTGTTTCTGCCTGGCTGTGTGTAGGATACAAGATGAAGAAACGTGTGGGAGCCATAGAAGAGTTTGAATTCCTCCCACTTACTGAAGGGAAGCATCTTCACATCACCATAGCAATTACTGGCTGGCTGTGTGCTGGCAAATATGGTAAGAACATGGAACTGTGGCCCACTCCAGGCTGTGTTTGTGCCCACAAAGGCACCTTGTCTACCCCACCTTTCCATGGCCTGGGAACTAAACCACATCAGTTCTCACCACAGGGCTTTGTAACCCAACCTGCAATTCCAGGGAAAGGGGAAAAAGAGGGGACAGGGAATTGGTAGTGATAGGATTGTTCCTGTTAATAATTGCTGCATGATCTGCTAGGAAAGGTCTATCTGGGAGTTGATTTCCAACACTAGTACCAAATGTCTCTGATACCTTATGTTTATCCTCCAGCAATTAACAGAAAATAGTGGGTTTTTTTCTCTCTGTATCAGGCAGCTAACAAGGTTTATTGGCAAGAAAGTTCTGCCAAGTAAATCCTGTTAAGCACAGCACTCAAAGGTGACTTCCAGGCAGCGACCTTGAAAGGTCTGTAGTGTTTTATTTTCCAGGATAGCTTGTCATAAAAAGTATGTCACCTGCTTGCCAATGTGTTCAGCAACCTGACTGAACAGCTGCCAATTTATTGGGAAGCATCGTAATTAAACTGGATATCATTAATGCAGCAGGGTGTCTCTGCTCTGTCACTTGTCAGGGTGCAGCTTGGCTGTCACAGGGAGGATTTTTTTCACCTTGCAGTGCTGTACTTTGGCTTCTCTCATTGTCTGCTTGCCAGGGGTCCAAATCCTCGGGGCTGGAGGGCTCCCAGGCACTGTTAGAGAGGCAAGTGTGTCCCTCCAGGAACCTTTTTGTGTCTGTTTGCCCTTAAAAGGGAGTTACAGATGACATACATTCTTCTTCCATAACTAGCAATCTTCTGGAATGTTTTAAAGAGCAAAACTAAACTGTCATCCTTTTTCCTCCTTGCAGCAGTGCCTCTCCATGAACAAACTCCTTCCAAGAGAGGGACTGAGGACAGGAATTTTATGGAATTTGCTACCTTGTGATTTTGAAGCTGCCAGTAGCTACCCATCTGTGTGTTCCCAAATCTTACAGTCCATTGTGGGGCTCTGGTACCACTTTGGGCAGCAGCTGCCTCAACCTGCCCTGCATCCTCTGGGGAAGGAACAGTGTGGGAAGGGTTTTACTTAATTAAGATGACAATTCTGCTCTGCCCTTTAGCATTGATCTACCATTAATAGCATTGCCAGAATATTCCAGTGTCCTGCAGGTTCTGTTCTGATCCTCTGCTGGGCTCCTCTTGCCAGGAGTCACCTGTTGTTGTGCTCTCTCTGAACATGAATTCCACCTTTGCCACCCTTCCCAGGGAGCTTCACAGCCCCATGGAGCAGCATGCTGCAGTCGAGGGAGCAGTACTGCCTGGCCTGGGAATCCAAGTACTTGATGGAGCTTGGCAGTGCCCTGGATTCCCTGCTGAATGGTTTTGTGAACATGATGGCTCAAGAAGCCCTAAAATTCACTGTCTTGTCAGGTAAGAACCTAAACTGTGTTTATAGAGTGGCATTTGAGTGGTTTTCTGTTAAAAAAGCTTCCCTAAAGGAGGAATATTTTGGAGGAGACAGTGTTGGCACCGACCTGCAGGAGTGACCTGAGAATCATCTCTGCCACACCTGCAATTTAGCTGTGCTTTCCTGGATTGCTGAGCCACCATGCCAGTGCCTTACTCTGCTGGAATTACAGCTGGAAACACCTTCCCTCACGTGTGGCTGTTCCCTTGTCTGCATTATTACACCATTTTACTGCTGTACATAAACCTCCCCAACACGCAGGTCCTGCTCACCCACAGCATCTGTTTGCCCCCATATCAGAACATCAGATTCTTCCTTATCTTTAGTCCAGCAAAGCACTTCTCAGCTCAGCTCTTGAGAAAGAAGAACTGGAAATGACAAAAGCTCCTAGGCTTACCTTTTGCCTTCAGTGAACTGCCTTGCTGTTGGTGTTTTCTGAGAAAGCCCCGTGTGTTGCAGGGATTGTGACGGCCCTGACGTGGCCGACGTCGCTGCTGACCGTGGCCAGTGTCATTGACAACCCCTGGGGAGTGTGTCTGCACCGCTCTGCTGAGGTGGGCAAGCACCTGGCCCACATCCTGCTCAGTCGACAGCAGGTAACTGGCCAGGAGTCACCCAGGAAGAACAGCAGCAAAAGGTTTGGCCCATGGAGGTGAAGTTTCATAGTCAGGCTATGTTATGTTATGTTAACTGTCCAGTGGTACCATTCCAGGGAGGCAAAAGACCTTAAAATAAAAGCTTAAGGAGTGCTGAAGGAAGGTGGCCAGCAGGTGTCTGGTTCTCTGGGGGAAAAGAGGGAGTCCCAAGTGGATCAGGGAAATCCTGCTGAGATTTGTTCCATTTAACCTAAAGCTTTTGTAAATGAGGAAGGAGAGATCCAGGCTGTAAGTGACCAGTGGCTTGGCTGTGTCACACTGGCAGGTCCACTCCCCCAGTGGAAACAGGAGAGCAGGGAGTAAGGATGGGTGAAAAGGAAAGGAGAATACAGTGTTTAAAACATTCATTGATCATTAAGAGGCTCCAGCAAAACAACCTGAGAGAAAAGTGTGTGGCAGCCAATGCCCCGTGAGCTTTGCCTGCAGAGACATGGAATGGCTGGTACCTGAGGGAAGTGACAGAAGCTGTGAAGTCTCCCTGGAAAGGCTTGAAAAAAAACATCTCTGCTCCCCTAAAAACCTGCCCTCACTTTCTGGGCTAGCACTGGGTTTTGCTGGCCAGGTGTTCTCCTCTCACTGATCCATATTGATGCAGGGGAGCCCGAGGGGAGCTGTGGCCCCAGAGCTGTGTCACAACAATGTGCAACAGCAGAGCAGAAACAAACTTGATTCCTCATAAAAATCCCATTCCAGGAAAGCCAATAAACTTTATTTCATACAAGCCCTTTGTTTTGCTCGAGGGCATTTGTTGCTGCCTGGTAAGCATTTGCTGCTGTGAAAACACACATTCCAGCAAGCTGGAGAGTCTAAAACTAGTTAGTGTGATGTGTAGGGTGTCCATCACACACCTGCTCCCTGGATGTTCCAGAGACCATTTCTCATTGATGTTGGGATTAGGCTCCCTTTGATCTTACAGAAAATCTTATTAGGCTATTCAAAATAAAAGCTTAAAGCTGAAAACCCACATCATTTTTTATAACCATCACACAGTGCTGCTGTCACTCAGTCTAACTCTGGAAACTGTCAGTATTTTTTGTATTGAAGCTTCTTCTTCTCTTTATGGAAACACTTTTAGGAATATTTGCTGCTTGAATTATGTTTACATTTGGAAATTTCAAACCAATGACAGCATCTGGTTTGGTTCTGCTTGAAAGGTCTGCTTTGTCAAAAGTTCTAGTCATTGGATTCTTTCAATTGGTTTTCTGGAGATCAAAACGTACAAAATGCTCAGATATGCAGAATCCTCCACATTTAACTGGGCATAACTTTGAGGGGACATAATCCCTTTGAAACCAACCAAATTGCTCAGGTGTGTCAAAGCTGATGCACAGGCAGCTCCTCTGTGTCTCAGGCACTGGGGGATCCCAAGGCCAGTCTCTCTTTCCAGGTCCAGAACAGTATCTGATGGTGTTTTCCCCTTTCCTCCTTTCTCAGGGCAAGAGACCTGTCACACTGATTGGCTTCAGTCTGGGTGCAAGAGTCATTTACTTCTGCCTGCAGGAAATGGCTCAAGAGAAAGGTAAAATTCACCTCCCAACCTTGTTCTCCTTTGTTTTCCTTCCTGCTGGTAGAGGAGTTTTTCTTCCAAGAGGAAGAGTGTTTCTGGAACAGAGCTTGGCTCTTTTAGGATAGGACAAAAGCCTTTAAAAATGGTTTTGAAAAGCCTTTGGAGCCACAACTTGCTGTCATTCCCCCCAGATCAGTGGATTAAATCCTCTGCCTTCACTTGAGGTGCTCCAGTGGGTCAGTTTGGTCTGGAAACAACAACTTGGCATTTGGATGCTCTGGAGCTGCCCATGTGCCACTGTGGTCCTGGCAGAGGATGCTTTGCCTTTCTTGGGAGCTCTCTGCAGCCCTTCATCTGATTCCCTGAGTCCTCCCTTCCATTTAAGTCACTGAAATGCCACTGTCATCTGCTGTTTTCATGGTAATTTTCCCCCAAAGCCAAGTATAAAACCATCTGTCAATTTATTACCCATTGTGGTTCTGTTTATTAATAGATTCTATTTTTAATTTAGAGAAAAAGAGAATAAAATCGTTGTGATCAGTTGATGGAACTTGTATCTTGGAGCTGAGTCAGCAGTGAGTGTGTGCCTGCCTTCCCCCCACGTAGCAATTTAACTCATTAACCATTTCTCCTCACAGAGAATTGCCAATAAATAAGGAGCTTTATAAAGGAAAATGCCCTATAAAGTCCAAAAAGTGGGACCAGAGTCATGTGAGGAAGGAGAAGGTCAGCACTGACAGCTGTGTACCAGAACATCACTTCTGGCTTAGGATGGAAGCCCTCAAGTACAGGAATCCTGTTCTCAAAATAAATCTAATCAAATCCAGAATGATCTTAAGGGATTACACCAGAGCCACCACCCAGACCCTGATCTGGCCCTAGACCCACACTTTTTGTGTCCTGAGGATGCCAGGGGATGGGACATTTTCAGGTTTTTATTTAAGTCAGGAATAACACAGTCCTGTCACCTGTGGGAGGGGATCATTTGGGGTTGGAAGGTTGGCTGCCACTCCAAGGCAATGGAACCATCCTAGGGATGTATCAGAGCAGCTCCCACCATACACTGGTTTTTCAGTTCCTTAATTGAATTCTGAAAGCTGAGCTGTTTGTGAGATGAAAAGCAGCACGTTAAGCACAGATTTGCCAAGGCCTTCCTTCCTCACAGGCACATTCCAGAGAAGCCACAGAAGGAATGGAGCTGGGACCTGGGACCTGGGACAGCTGAGACTGATTTGGGCTTGCACTTGGATGTCTCCCACAAAAGGAACACGGGGCCTTGTCGTGCAGGGCTTTGCATCCAGATGGCAGTGGCATTTCTGAGGACAGATAACTAATGATGGATTAGCCAGTGAAACACCGTGGCAGGAACCCAAATTCTCTTCAAATGCTTCCCTGCAAAGCAGTGGAATAACCTTTGGGACACTTCGTCACGGCTGACTTTGGGAGCCAGAGCTCAGCATGTTTCCAGAAAATGACACTGTGGCAGAAGATGGAGCAAATGAGCCATCAGAGACACGTTACTGCGTGGGAGGATCATTGCTCTGATTTCCTCAGCGTGATCCCCGTGCATTTCAATAATTAGCAATTAGCCAACTAAACCAGACTGAAAATGGCTGTTACCACGGGGCTCTGAGGCTTGAAACCCAACGGGGTGTGACAGGAGGGAGGTGTCCCACCTTTCCCAGCTCCTGCGACCAGTATCCCACTGGGCTGTGATCCCTGCTGGGGTCAGGTGTTGGGAATGCTGTTGCCAGACCCTGCCCTGGAATGCTGGCCTGGCCCTGAATTCCAGCCCTGGGCTCCTTCCAGTCACAACTGATGCTGAGGTGCTTCCCCTCTCCCAGTGGGTTGTACCCCAAGGGCACAGCAAAGCTCCTGGGACTGGTTATGGCCTCTGGTCCAGCTGCTTTCTTCCACACTTTTTCTGGAAAAATCAATCGGGTTTTAATTTTGGCCCACTGTTCTCACTCTGCTCCCACGTTTTTGGACTTTATTGCATATTTTCCTGTATAAAGCTCCTTATTTACTAGTGACTCTCTGTAAAGCTAAATGGTTAATGGATTATTTTTTCCCCCTGCTTGTGCAGACTTTACTGTTCTTCATCATCTAAAAGGTTTTCAGACTGTGAAATACATTTAATTTATCTCAAGTCTCAGCAGCTTTGCAGGCCAGTGATCTGTTCCCAGGTTCATGTTCCACTCTGTCAACAGTCAAATAAAATGAGTATTTTTCAGCCAAAGGTAAACATGTTTTGTTCTGAGCAAGAAAATGCTCCTGTACAAAGGACTGGAGAAACAAAAGCTTCCACTGCCTTGCCCAAATATTGGGGATCCTGATGAATTAGCTGTTTGTTTATTCAGTTGGCTCATGCTGTGGCCATGGAATTTGGTACCTTGCTTGGAACGAGCTTCCCGTTAGGAAGGCTTGGGGTTTCCATTTGATTGCCCATGATTATGGGAACAGGACGTTATTGCTCACACAGATTACACTAACAAGATGGAATTGCTCTTTGCTCTTTTCCGTTGGTGCAAAATTTGCTTTGCAGTAAGAACTGATTCCAGGAGAGCTTGTTTGGGTTTTGCTGTCAGGATTTACACTGCAGAGAAGGATGCAGGCACTGCAGGGAGCTCCAGCCCTTTACTGCCCTCAGGGAAAGGAAACCAAGTGGTTTTCATTTTAAAAGTCCAGCCAGGCAATGCCTCTGCCTCAGACATTTGGGTTAGCTCAGGTCTTTCAGGGCCTGGTCTCCCACAGGTGAGTAAGGATTATGCCCACAAGTCTTCCATTTAACTGCTCTGGCACCAGGAGCTTCACAAAGATTTATGAAAGACACTGATATATTGTCCAGGAGTTTGGGAGAGTAGCAGAGCTGCCCCATGTTTCTCATTCCATCATTATTCCTCCTGGAATTGCCTGGCTGCTGCTCTGTGATAAGTGAGGAAGATTTATTGTGCTCTAAAGTCAACACTGCTGTCCAGTAAATCGTGCCCTGGGCGTTCCAGTTCCAGCACCAGGAAATGGAAACAGCTCAGTAGATCATCACCTGTCCTGGCAAGTGCCTCTGTTGTTGCCAGATCCCAGTCAATATTAGGAATTTGGGATGTTCTCCTGTATGGACACATTGTGTTTTTCAAGCTCTCAGGACTGGCTGTGGGGAGGGTTTATCACCCTCCGTGTGTGACAACATGATCACTGGGGGGTGTCAGTCCCTTCCACCTGTTTCAAAGCTCTGTGCAAACCCAGATCAGTGGGTCTGCACAAAGAACTTTCCATGGATTTTCACTTTTCCAGATGTTTGCTGCTTGAACAGCACCTTTGTGGGCAGAGGCCAGGCTTCTTCTCCCTCCTGCCATCAGCCCAGTCCCTTTCACTGCCTCAGAAACTCTACTTTTCACATTTACTGAGTCCATCTGAAGTGCAGACACCATTTATGCAAAGCTGTATTTATGATCCTCTCCATTGTTCATGTCTTTCAAATTGAAACCACAGAAAAATGAGTTTGTTTTCTGGAGTTCACACCTGAACACACCCTTCTTTTATGTAAGAATATTTTCTGATCCACCTTCTGAATCTGAGCTGTTCTGCTTTCACTTGACAGACTCCCAAGGGATCATTGAGGACGTGGTTTTGCTGGGAGCTCCAGTGGAAGGAGAAGCCAAGCATTGGAAAGCTCTCACCAAAGTGGTGTCAGGCAGGATCATCAATGGTTACTGCAGGTCTGTGTGTGCTCAGTCCCCCCTTGGTTATCCTTGAACTGATTTTGTGTGGTTATCCCTTTTAAACACTTTGTAAGTGCATAGTTGTTGAGCTGGTGAGGAGGTTGATTCAGGAGCTGCAGAGCCTTGTCCCTCTGGAGGTCTCTCCCTGAGGTCAGTGGGAGATAAGAGGCTCCAGGAGGCACCTGAAGGATGTTTGTGACCCTGGAAGGCTGAGGTGCTCCATCTGGAGCTCCTGTTCCTACAGGGACAGTGTTTTATCACTGGCAGCCTAAAGCTGAGTCAGTGTGTTTAGTGCATCATCTGATGTATTCTAAAACCCCCTTGAATCTCAGCTTCAGGTAAATGATTATAAATAAAGCTCTTAAGGTCACTGACTTAAAGAATGGGAATTAAAATCTATAATAACTTTAAGATACAATTCACTTGGGGCTGCTTATGGGGAGTGAGAGGAGAAAATCACAGTGGAAGGGAAGGAGCTCAATCAAATTGAAGGTTTGTATGTCTAAAGTAGGTTTCTGGCCAAGATAGTCCACATGAACAAGCTGTTTTACTTACAGAGGAAGAATTGCTGGAATAGTTGTAGCAAATTTAGTTAGGATGTGAAAGAATACAAAGATTACCTTGAAAACAAAGATCAGCCTTTTAAAACCACACAGGCAGCTGCTTTGCAGAGTTGTGGGAGCTGCTGGATGGGAAGAGGGAGGTCCAGAGGCCCAAAACAGATGAAGTAATCTCAGAAAAGCTGTTAAAAATTCAAATGACAGCTCAATGACTAATGACTAATAACCTAATGACTGTGTACTGGAAGATAATTGTGCCAGGAACAACCAGGTAAGGGGAAATTAAAGGAACAGAGTGGGGAAGACTAAGAGTTTGGGGAAATAATTGAGAAAGAACCAGGCAAGATCAGCAAAGAACATGTACCTGCAAGTCAAGGCAGTTTATGAAGCTGTGAGCCCTTGGGTCAAGGAGAGGTGAAAATGCTGGGGGTGTTTTCCCTGCTCACATCCCTAGGGATGCCTGCACACATACCTGTGAGGTGAGGAACTTCTAACACAGTATGTTAGTTCACAAAGAAGAATTAAATACATTGATTAAAAGTATTCAAGATCAAAACAAGAAATTATCGTTCCTATCTGTCAGTGTAGTGGTTTTGGTTTTTCAGTTAGGCTGAAAATTATTGCTTTTGTCCTTGTATCTCAAGAGGTTCTGGGATGCTGGATGTGCACAGCACTTGCAGTATTCCCTCCCTGGGAGTGCTCTGAGTTCCTCTAAGAAGCCATAAATGATAGAAATCGTTGCACATAACTGAGTTTACTTGGCAAATATTGTTGCTCCCTGTGTCCTACAAAAATCAATTGCACTGCAGAAAGCTCAGTGTATTCATTTCCCATAACACACACAGAAAAAAATTGGAATAAAATAGTCTCTGTGTGTGTAGCCCTGTGTGTGGTAATTTGGCAAGTCCAGGTCTTGGATGTTGAGTGAAAAGTGATGTAGAAATTGCAGTTTGTTGCTCACACATAGGAAGAGGCAGGGGAGGAGACTGTCAGGGAACATTCCCCTATGCAGGTTCTCTGCTTTGCCCTTAGATGCTGAACTTGGGGGTTATTCAGGAAGCACAAGGGGCAGCTGGAGGAGGGAAGTGAGAGATATGGGGAATTTCTGTGAGGATTGAGATATGAGAGAAGGATTATACAGACAGCTCTTGGTAAGACCTCACCTGATTGTGATTTCTCTGGGCTCTCCCTCCTACAAAGGGTGGCCTCGTTCTGTCATGTCAGGACTAACTCTATTTAGGTCAGATGAATTACACTGAGTGCAACTCCTGCAAGACCAGACTGGAGCCCAGTTTGTCGAGCTCCAGTCCAGTGGAACTTCTCTGTTTGGGCTTTGAAGTCTGAAGGGACAGGGCGAGTGAAAAGCAGCTGCCAGAGCTGTCCCCTCTGATTTCACAGTAGGGCTACAGATTCCTAGTGGGAAACCTCACCCAAATTAGTTGTGCAGGAGCATTTCACCTGCTGCCATCACAGCACAAATCCCACTCCTATCCCACTTAAATCTACCCTGTGGTGGCATCGAGGTGCCCAGATTTGATGCTGTTGCTCAGCACAGGGAGTGATGTGTTTCCAGAGGATGCTTTGCCTTCTCTCCTCGTGCCACAGTCTACCCTGAAACTGTCACAGTGACTTATGGCAGTGCTTTAGAGTGGGAACAAACTCTTCCTAGTTCTGTCACTGAAACCATGTATTTCCACAGTACCTATAAATCAGGAGCACTCCCAGGAGCTTCACAGTTGATGTCACAGCATCAGTAATTGTAGGTGTCATCACCTTTACAGCTGTCTACAGGCTGGAGAACTTCTACCTATTAGTGCATTAAAAATGAGAAATATTTCAATGTAGTGCAATCTCCATGCAAATATAGAAATAAAAAGAAAGGTCAGATTGTTAAACCTGCTCCAGCAAACGAGACTACACCCACGAGTCAGGATTAAATTCAGACTTACACTCCTTTGTGTCAGGAACATGCCCTGAATGTGGCAGGTGATCTCTGATGAGATTCCTGCATCACATGGAGCTGCAGGAGGTCTTGGTTGAGACATCACTGTGTTTCCAGCCCTTCCCTCCTCATGGTCTGAGTAGTAACACACTGCAAGTGTCCAAGGGCACGTTGGGCAAGGCTTGGAGCCACCTGGGATAGTGCAAGGTGTCCCTGCCCATGGTAGGGGGTGGAACAAGGTGGGCTTTGAGGTCCCTTCCAACCTAAGCTGTTCTAGGATTCTTTGATTCTGCATTGCATTGCTTAGACAACAGGATTTATTCCCTCTCTTCTCTGCTCCTAGAGGGGACTGGCTGCTGAGCTTTGTGTACAGAACCTCCTCTGTCCAGCTCAATGTCGCAGGACTCCAGCCAGTGGACCTGGATGACAGGAGGATGGTGAACATGGACCTTTCCTCTGTAGTAAGTAGTTCTGATATTCTCCTTTTTGCTCCATCACCCTTGGTTTGCAGCACTGTGACCCCTCACTCCCTGCCTAGGGGAAGGTGGATACTGAAGGGAGCCCCTCCAGGGATGTTGTCCCTCATTCCTGACTTTGGGGAAACTCAGACTTCTCCCTGGATTTTGTTGGCCCAGCCAGTGTTCAGCATTGAGCAAAAAAAAAGGAGAATTTGCCTCTCCTTTTGGATGTATTTGGATGTTTCTGGTTCTGACCTGTCTCATACTGGAGCCAGAAAATGCCACTGTTCTCCAAGGAGGACCTTTTTGTCACAGAATTGTGGAATGGTGTGGGTTGGAAGGGACCTTAAGGACTGTCTTGTTCCAACCTCTGTGAGTCTGTGGATCAGTGGGAGGTGGGATCAGCAGTTGGAAAACGTGGCTCTCAAACACATGACTGCAGAGCAGGTGCAGCCCACAATCTTATCTTGCTGGAGCCTCCAACACTGTTGAGGTTCATCCAGGGACAGGGCCATGGGCCTTGTACTTTGGTCCCCAGGGCCACACCAGCCAGAGCTGGAACTGGCTTGGAGTTGCAGAAGCTCCACGATGGTGATGGTTGCTTTGCCAGGTCCTGCTGTGGCTCTCTGGGAAGCAGGAAGAGACTCCTGGATATCTCTGGCAAACATTCAGCTCCCTCAGAGCTCTCTGGTGTCATTCATGATAAGCCACTGCTGTAACATCTGGCAATAAATCCAGCCATATTCACCTCAATTACCTTAAGCAAACTCTTCACCACATTGTTGTCTCATCAGTGAGCTCTTCCACGGAAAAACCCATGCAGAGCTTAGCTTGGGCATCCATATCCATGGAAATCTTGGGCATGCCATCATGATTTTCCTTATCTTAATGTTTTAATTCATTTTTTACTCTCTGTAAAGTGGGAGATGCTCAGCACAAAGCTCAGGATACTTTCCTGGTCGTTGTTCCTGCCATGGCTCTTCCCAAATGTCCCCACAAGCTGGCAGGGACTGTCAGTGTTGCTCTGGAGCCAGAGGCACTTGGAAGAGCTCTCAGATTTTTTGGAGCACGATCCTGCTGAGCCTATAAATACCCAACTGCTCCCAGCTCGTTTCATTCATTATCACTGAGCTCTGCACAGCCCTTGCCAGCAAACATAGGGCTTGGTGCTGAGCAGGAGAACAGACACTCTGGACCAAAATTGGGCTTCCCAGGGGGAAAGGGCTCTAGTGGGGGCTTTTACATGGTCCAGCACTTGTATCTTTGCATCTCTCTGGGTTGGCAGCTTTTCCACACACTCCCACATCCATTTTCTCACCGTCCCCAGACCTGCCATTAGTCACTTGCAATCCTGACATCTGTTGCTGGCATGAAAATGGCCAAAGATGCCAAGTAGTGGCACCGGGGTGACATTTCCTGTCAGTCAGTCTGTGTCACTCTCCTCTTTTTGGGTTCTTTTCAAAGACCCTCCTGCTATTGACCTTCTGCTTCCCGAGCTATGAACCCCCTGGCGTCCTGCACACTTTATCCTGCAGCAGCCTCTCCCTTTCCCTTAGAGGAGCAGGATTTACATTTCAGCTGAATGAATAACGTTTGCAGAGCTGTTCTCTGCTCATCTCCCAGGGCTGTGCCTCTGCCTGCTGCCAGCAGACAATCCCAGGGCTGCTCTGCTCCAGAAGGTGCTGACACTTCCACTTCCTTCGTCTCACTGCAAAGCTTTGGGGGGAAAATGTATATTAAGTAGGTGTCATTCTCTTGATCTGTTTTCCAGACCATGGAGCTTTATGGGAAGGAATACAGTGCATTCTGGTGAACATTTTAGAAGTAAAAGGAGCAAGAATGGGGAAGGAAATATCCAGGGGCAGTATTTTTTAAAGTGGCAAGAAAGCAAAGATAGATTTTGCTGCAAATACAGTGCAGTAGCATAACAGAAAAATACATACCGGTATTTAGAGATGTATGGAGATGTTTATTTTCTTCCTGGGGACCAGCTCCATCCCTGCAGATGCCCTTGCTGGAGGTCTCTGTGAGTCTCCTGCCCCGAGGAGGACGAGCTGTGACAGAAGAATGAAGTGTAACTGATGCAAAGGTGTTCAGCATGAAAGTGTTACCCAGGCAGCCTCAGTATTTTGGGCATCTCCCAGTCCATCCGTGAGGAAAACTGGGCTGGAGCCAAACAGCTTGGTTCTCTTTGCTGTGAATCCTCAAATGAGGAGAGGACTAAGAGCCCTGAGAATAAACAAGAATTCACTTGAGGCCTCATATCTCTCTTGATTAGTGTGGTTTTTATCTGTCAGTTAAAAAACAGAGAGAAAAATGTCCTCCCACTCAGCAAATGCAGTTATAAAATCCTTCCTCGTGCTTACAATGGGGCTGATTTATTCAGTGGGTTTATTTGACAGCACCTGTTGGAGACCAAGGAAGTGGTGGAGCTGCAGTGGATTCTCCTGATTGCTGTTTGTTCCCAGGGGGGTTTGTACAGTGCAGGCTGAATTAACATTTGAATATTGCAGAGCTGCTCCCAGGCAGCCTCACCAGTCAGGAACTGGTGTTTTGGTTTCTCCAGGCAGTTTTGTAGCAGCAGAAACCAGGGATTAACTTGCAAATTTAGGGGCAGTGGGAATGTGTGGCTGGAAGTGCAGTGGAGAGCAGGGATGGATCAGAGTCAGGGAGTTACTGAGGTTGGAAAGGCTCTCTAAGCTCATCAAGTCCAACCATCCCCCAGCACTGCCAAGGCCACCACTGACCCATGTCCCCAAGGGCCACATCCATGTGGCTTTTAACTCCCTCCAGGGATGGAGACTCCACCACTGCCCTGGACAGCCTGTTCAATGCCTAACGCCCCTTCCCATGAAGAAATTTTTCCTAATATCCAACCTAAACCTCCCCTGGCACAGCTTGAGGCCGTTTCCTCTTGTCCTGTCACTTGTTACCCTCACCTGGCTCCACCCTCCTTCCAGCTCTCAGCAAAGGGACCAGTATTCCCATTATGAGGTTTCTACAACCCTGGAGTTACCAGTGGCTTTGTTTTCTGTGCTTCTTGACTTGGGAGCTCAGAGAATCTCACATTAAATACATATTAAATACATTTTTCCCTTTGGGACACAAGCAGAGGGTTCTGACATTGTCACTGTGTTAGAACAGAGGAAGAAACTGAAAAAGCTTCTCCAAAAAAAGTGCAATCAAGGCCATTAGTAACTTGCAATTTGGTTTTGCTTTGTGGCTGACAAACCTCAAAGGCTTCCATTCAGCCACAGCCTGTGCCAAGGTTCATTGAATGTCCTCTGGTTCCTGCTGTGGGAATCTGCTCTGCCTTTGGCTTTTGCCAGATCCAGCCACATTCCCCTGCCCAGGCAGCATTAGGACTTTGCAATAAGCTGTGGGAGAACTGTGGAAAACAGCCAGGACATTTTCTGCTGGACTGAGAGCTGGGGTTGTTCAGCCTGGGGAAGAGAAGGCTCCAGGGTGGCCCTAGAGCCCCTTCCAGTGCTTAAAGAGGCTCTAAGAGAGCTGGAGAGGGACTTTGGACAAGGGCCTGGATGGACAGGACAGAGGGAATGGCTTCCCAGTGCCAGAGGGCAGGGTTAGATGGGATGTTGGGAAGGTATTCTGCCCTGTGAGGCCCTGGCACAGGGTGCCCAGAGAAGCCGTGGCTTCCCCAGCCCTGGAAGTGTCCAAGGCCAGGTTGGATGGGACTTGGAGTAACCTGGGATGGTGGAAGGTGTCCCTGCCCATGGCAGGGGGTGGAACAAGATGGTCCCTTCCAACCCAAATTGTAGGATTCTGGGATTCTGTGAGTGCCCTCTGCCATGCAGGATGTGCCCAGCCTCTGAATTAAGCCTTGGGCTGACACGTGGGAATATCTGTGGCCAGAGGAGCCTGCCAGCTTGGCAGAGGTGGCTGGATTTTGAGTGATAGGGATCCTCAATCCATCAGCCTGTGCCACCATCTGGACCAGGATTTGTGTGGGTTCAGAGGCAGCATCCAGAACTGAGGAGTTTTTGGAAAGCCAACCGTGGCATTTGAGCTTCTTCCCTTCTGTACCAATTTCTTTACCTTCTGTACCCCAGACTGGCTGGCAGTTCAGTTCAGAGGCAGGGCTGGACTCCAGTGCTCTTTCTGGACAGCAAATTCACTGTAACTTTTGGAAAGGGAGAGTAAACCCTGCCCAGAGTTGCTGAGCTGGCTCTGCAGTTGGTTCCATGCTGTGTGTACACACAGTGTCTGACACCCAGGCAGGAAAGGGCTGATAAAGGTGAGCTGTGATTACCAGCCGAGCTCCAGAACCCGCAGCTCGCTCCAGGAACTCTCTCACCACCCCCAAAACACCCTTTGCTGTGAAAACAGCCAGTATTTGCTGAAAGGGAATCCTGAAGGATGCCCTCCAAGGTCATTACTGCTCCTGCTGAAGTAACAAAGCTCCAGAGATGTTTTAACTTGAGGGAATCTTCTCCTGTGTGATGAAATTACTCATTGGAAGTGGCCAAATCCCAGCAGTGAAATCCTCAGGGGTGTGAAATGAGCTGTGCCTGCTCCACCACACTCCTGCCTCCCCTGTGATTCCCTGGGAACCCACAGGCTGCTGGTGAAGGGGAGCAGGAGGAAGGCACAGCTTTACCTGCTGCAGGGAGCAGAGAGGTCGAGGGATGCTCAGCTGGGTTTGGGCAGCTCCACAGAGCTTGGAGCTGAGTGCACTCCTTGTGTTGCTGCTCAGGATGAGGGGAGGACTTTTATGGAAGGAGTCAGGGCAGGATCTGAGGATATTTGGCTCTGGAGGGAGCAATGAAGCCTTATCTCTGCCGTAGGGAGTGATGTCACTGTGATAGTCAGTGTTGTGACGGAGCAGGAGCCACGCCTGTGCCCACGTGAGCTCGGGGCAGAGCCAGGATCACATGGAATGTCTCTTTTCTCTGGGCCCTTTCCATGCCCTGTCCTTGCCAGGCTCCAGGACATGTTGTGTTCCTGCAGCTCAAACCAGAGAGAAGCTGGGATTCCTCCTCTGCACCCAACAAAACCACTTCCCTGTGAACTTAACAGTCACAGCTGATTGTGCTCCGTGACTTTTTGACACTTTTGGGTGGATTTGACCTTGAAAACCTTTCCAAACCTGCTGAGCTGATGGCTCCTCTCTGCTGGCAAAGCCTTCAGTTGTCCTCCAGACACCTCCTGGCTGGCAGCTGGCTCGTGTTTTCCAGTGAGTCAAAGCAGCCATAAAGTCAGATAGAGCAGGGAGAAGTCACCTAAACACACCAATAAACCCATCCCACTGCCTTCATTTCCTTATAACAAGCAGGAATCTCTTTGCTCTGATCTGAGCACACTCTTCCATTTACACTGAGATTCCTCCTGCACTTTGTTCTGATAAATATTTGCAGAATTCTTTATTTCCCTTTAAAGTTTTTATTGAGTATGTTGTAGATGTTCCCCTCCCATCTCCTGCATGGCCTACCCAGTGGAGGAATTCAGCCTTTGATTGCAGATGAAAACAGGTTTTGGACAGCTGGAATTGCTGAGTTTCCCCACCAGGATGGCTTTAAAGTGGCAAGGCTGTTCTTTTGCTGATGGCTCAGTGCTTAATGTCACAGGGCAGCAGAGTCCTCCCTCCTCTGACACTCCCCAGGGCTTGTGCTGGTCCAGTTTTATGGCATCCTCTCCTGGGCTGTCCTGGAGACAGGAGTGAATTTCCTTGGAATATTTAGTGGTTTAGCAGAGCTGCAGTAAAGGACAGACTTTCAGGAGCTTTCAGAGGTCTCAGCTTCTCTTTCAGCTGCATGAGCTCTCAAGAATGGCTCATACCCAGCACCTCTTGGTGACTCTGGTGCTCAAGGAAGAGGAATTCCCTACTGGGGGAATCCCTGCTGGATTCTGAGATGTGAAAATCGAGTCCTTAGGGTGGCAGAGGGAATTTGTTCCCTCTAATGACTCAGTAACAAGAGGTTGAGAAACCCCCAAGCACTGACCAGGGCTTGGTGGTGACTGGATGGTTCTGAATGCAGCCAAGAACCTTCACCCCCCACTCCCAGTAAGTCCAGTTGCTTTCTGTCTATCCCCACCTTCCTTCAGCACCAGCCCCCCTGACTGAGCAGCAACAGGTTTGTACTTTTCCAGAGGACAGTCAGTCCCCAGTCCTTCTGTGGTTCTTTTAATTAACTAATCAGTTCCAAGAACCCAGAGCCTGTCAAGCCATCTGGAGGGATTCAAGTCACATATTGAATTCCTGATGTTGCTGATTAAATCCTTCAGTTTGCTCCAAGCCCAGAGTGCAGCCAAATGTTCCCCCCTCCAAAGCTGCTCCACACAGACAGCTCAGAGGTTTGGATTTTGGGGAGGGAAGGTTGGCTTTAGCTTTGGGAGGGCTGTGCTGGGAATCCTGGTGCTGGCACTGCAATGAATCCCAGAATGGTTTGGATTGGAAGGGTCCTTAAAGATCAGCCAGTTCCACCCTCTGCCATGGGCAGGGACACCTTTCACTATCCCGGGTTGCTCCACGCCTTGTCCAGCCTGACCTTGGACACTTCCAGGGATGGGGCAGCACAAGGATTGCTCTGGAACTGGCAGGAGCTGAGCTGAAGGTCCGTGGCTGGGGTCTCTGCAGAGCTCTTACCATCACCATCCCTTCCTGGGGCACTCCCACCTGGCTGGGAGGCAGGAAAACTGGGACTGGGGTGTCAGGTATTCCCTGCTGTGGAAATTCCCTAACTCCTAGCAAGGTTTGGGAAAATGAGAGGCTGAGCCAGCTCTCTGGGTGGGTCAGGAAGGATTTAAACTGCTAGGAATTGAATTTACCAAAGATGCTGAGATATCTTGGGGTGTGGTCGGTCTGTCAAGTGCTTGGCTTGTGCAGGACACCTGGAATGGGGAAGGAATTTCTGCCTCTCCAGCCATGTGGCCTTTAGCATGAACAGTCACCTCAGAGGGGGTTTCCTGTCATCCTGTGCCCTGACTGGAAGGATACATTCCAACATCCATCTCAGAAGGGTTTATCTTATCATGCAATTCATCTTACAATTAACACGTCTGGGTTTTTGCATATCCTGTTGACTTTTATTTGGTTTATAAACCTATAACTCTTTGATATGGTGTGGGGTGGATCAGTGCAGCCTCCAGCCAAGAACCTTAACACACTTGGTAGCTCTGTGAGGTTTAATGACTGTATCCTAATTTAAATAAGATAATTGTGGCTTTTACAAGGGAGCTGAGGCACCTGAAGGACACGTCACTTAGCACAGGACAGGGAGCTAAACTAAGAGGAATCCTCTACGTGGGTGTCTCTCCCCATGGCAGATCTCCTCCTTTGATCCTGAATGTGGGGCTGTAACTCAGCTCCAAGATTTTAAATATTCCAGAGGAAAGGTAACCCACCAAAGGCTGCTGCCAGTTCAGGTCGTCCTGTGGATGACTGCATTGCATTTATCCACTGGTGTAGTCCCCATCCCTGGAAGTGTTTAAAAACCACATGGATGTGGCACCTGGGGACATGGTTTAGTGGTGACCTTGGTGGTTCTGGACTTGATGATCATAATTATCCAACCTTAACAATTCCACGAGGTTTTCCAGGCTCATTCTTTCCTCCTGTCAGAGCCAAACCCAAGTGTCAGGGGGCTGTTGGGATGAGGGATGAAGGACTGGGCTGAGCTGTGTCCCCACGGGTTCCCCACTCTCAGGACTCTCCTTCCCTGCAGGTGAACGGCCACCTGGACTACATGAAACAAATGGACACGATCCTAAAAGCCGTGGGCATTAGAACCAAGGAATGCCCCCCGGAGGAGAAGGGCAGTGCCAGTCTCTTCCCCCCTCTAGCCAAGAAATCCCAGCAGGACGCGGCCAGCGAGGCTCAGGGAGAGGAAAACACCGGGAAAGAGGAGGAGGAGGCTGGGGCTGAGGCTCTCCCAGCTCACCGAGGGGATTCCTCCGGCTCTGTCCTGGCAGAGCCCTCCCTGCCGTGCCCAGAGAGCCCCCCCAGCAGGGACAGCGAGGGGCAGGCAGCGGGAGGAGCAGGGGATTAGAGCGGAGCTGCTCGGCCAGCACTGAAAGCGCTGCCACAGCCCCGGCACTGCCAAGGGATGGAGCCGGCGGAGCTGGAACTGCATCTACAGCCCCTGCGAGAGGGGCACTGGTGTGGCACCGGATCAAAACATTCCGAGCAGCCTCCCACGGACGAGAGGGGGCTGATCCCTGCCTGAATCTGCGCTCCTCAGGAATCCGGGACAGATCCCGACCAAAGCCCTGCGGGAAGCAGCTGTTCCCCCTCAGCACCGCGTCCCTGCTCTAACGGCAGAGAGCAAGTGGCTCTGCGGGGGTTTTAATTAAAACCATTTTGCCACTGGGGATTGGCTTGGTTTGTGGGTTTCAGGGGTGCTGAGGGCTCTGCCTGCCCCGCTCTGGGTGGATCAGTGTCCACATTTGGGCTCTGCTGGCTGGGGAGGAGAAAGGCTCAGCACTTTCCAATCTCCAAGACTATTTTACTGTCTCCAGCTTGATGGCAATGAGTGTTGGAGGGCCCATTCCTGTTAGAAACATATTTGGGATCCTGGGTGAAAGCAGCAGGAAAACTCAGTGGGCTTTGGATGGTTTATGAAACTTCCTCCCAGGCTCTCCAAGCCCAGCAACTCCCTGAGACTTTCCTTGTGTGTCCCACACACATCTCCAGCCTTAAAAGCTCCCTCTAGACATATTTTTAATTGAATAAAGCCAATACTTGGCACAGGATAAACACAGATCTGTGGATACCCCTGGGTTTTTCTGCCTTGCCACAAGTGTGGTGGTACCAACACCTCCCACCCCTGATCTGGGAGTTCTCATGGGCTCAGGAGGGGAAATAGTGATAGTGCACCTTCCAGTCTGTTCACACAGAGCTCTCCTCCTCCTCCTCCCTCCCTGGTGCAGCAGCCACGTTAATACCCCCCTCTCCTTCCTTCCCCAGGCTCCTGCAAACCTTACCTGCAGATTCTTTCTCATGGAGTCAAAGGCAGGGCTGGTCTGGGGAGTGATGCTGTAACACAGCAAAGCACCACGGTTTGGGGTCGGTGCCTGGCGCTTCCTCTCCCCAAATCCAGAATCCAAGGAGGCTCAGACCTGTCCAGCTCCATTCTGAGGGGGTGATGGGAGACGTCTCTGGACAGGCCACAGGATCCCACAGTGCTGGTCGGTGTTGGCTGCAGGGATGGGATGGGATTTCTCCAGTTATCCAAGGGTTTGTCCACGAGCAAACACCTAATTACAATGAATTATTGCTTTTGAACATCTGGCTTGAAGAGCTCTGTCTCTCTCTCTCTCTGTCCATCTCCCAAGGCTGATTTGGTACCCAATGGATTTCCAGACTCCTCCCATTTTCCTGGAGTTGTGGTCAAAGTGTGGCTTTACCTAAAGCCATTGTGGGAGATGCACACACGGATCTCTGTGCTTGACACCAGCCCCAGACTCTCTGTCCACACATCCAGGGGAACTGTGGAGCAGTCTGAGGTTTGAGCCTGCTCATCTCTCGGGGTGTCCCGGTCACTCCTCCCTGCCTGCTGGGTCAGTGTCAGCTCCCAGGGGATTGTGCCGAAGAAATCTCAAGTTGGCCATAAAAGCACTTGTTGTTCAGTTCTGAAACATCCATGGGCAACATGGAAAGAAAACTAATGAGATTTGCTTCTTCCAGCATCCCTTAGCCAGGGATATGTGTCTGTTTGGGTACTGGTGAGTTCCAGGAGCACAGGCAAACCCAGCAGTGTGAGCTCAGAATTAGGCAGAAGGCTCAGAGGGAAGGAAGGTCCAGGGAGGGCACAGCAGCCCAAAGGCACCTGAGGAAGAATTTATTAAAATAATTTGTTTTATTGATTTTTTTAAGTGCCCGCTTTCCACATTCCTCATTGTTCCCTCTGCTTATGGCTATGGTGGGGGTGGCCTGGAATTGTCATTTAAAAGGCAATATTTCCTTAGATTCTCATTTGAAAGGAGGGAAGAGAAAGTGTATTTTCCAATGGCATCATCTCAAAATTAGCAGATTGTCAGAAGTGTGATGGTCCTGTGCCAAGAACAGGAAGCTGTAGGATGGAGCTGATCCCGTTACTCCTGTCACACACCCCCTGGAACATCCAGGAATCAGGGTTGGATGTTCTGCCCCAAACTGAACCCCCGTAGTGCAGCTCTCCATGGTGGAATGGGATGGTTTCCCTGGGCTGCTTCACAGGAAACCAGCACAGACACGCACCCAGACTCAGCTCCAAGAAGATGTGATGTTCCACGGGCTGAGGCAGCTCCAACCTCTCCTCCATGACTCAGAGGCTGTGTTTCCATCACTCCTCTCGGCTGATCTGTGCATGGAAACTGAAAACCAAGCCTTAGGGGGACAGAAGGTCTGGAGTCCGAGGTGCAGAGATGGAAAGACTCGTAGAATCCCAGAAGATGCTGAGTTGAAAGGGACCCGTGAGGATCATCGAGTCCAGCTCCTGGCCCCCTTGGGACACCCCAAGAATCCCACCACGTACCTGGGAACGTTGTCCAAAGGCCACCAGAAGGGTGAGAGGCTGGTGCCAGTCAGCAAAGGAGGGATGGAAGAGAGAGAAACGAGGCAGCCCAACTCAGCTGAACCTCCCATGGCATCACTGGTGCCACCATCCCTGCCACGGAGAGGGAACTGGAGCAGCAGCACGTGGGGCAGGGACAGCTTTGTGGGGCTGGGGGATCCTTCCCAGCACAGGGAGCTCCGTGGCCCCGCTCAGGCCACGGGGGTGCCGAGCTGTGGCTCCGTGTCCAGGGGCTCGGTGTCCCACAGGCTGACGGAGCGGGCACGGGGCACTGGTGGCAGGCTGGGATCGTTCCCTGGCACCCCGGAGTCCCCCGAGTCGGTCTCAGCCTGCAGGGTGAGGACGTTCTTGAGGGACGTGGCAGCTCGGGCTGCGCTGTTGGAGTTCCTGATGGAGAGGGAGATGGCGCTGGGCCGGGGCTGCCCCGAGCGCCCGCAGCAGGGCAGGAACTTGCCCATGGCTCTCTTGAAGTCCCTCATGAAGAGCGGGTAGATGATGGGGTTCATGGTGCTGTTGCAGTAGCCCAGCCAGGTGAGCATGTCGAAGAATCCGGCGGGGACGCAGCCACATGCAGCCTAGGGAGGAGGACACGGCAGGGATTCACATCTCCCACCCCAGCCCCGGCCCTGAGCAGTGTCCCAGGGCAAACCAACATTCCCCTTTCAAAGGAAACCTTCAAATCCCCTTTTGGAGGGTTTTTCCTTGCCATTGCTCCCCAGGGAAGTTGCATCTTTGCTCCCAGAGGGGTTCCAGCAAGACCTGCAGAACCCAAGTGGGTGAAAACCCGACACAGAACCCCCAGAGGTTCTTACCTGTGTCATGTTGGTGATGAAGAAGGGGAGCCAGGCCACGAAGAACATGCCCAGGAGGATGCCCAGGGTCAGACTGGCCTTCAGAGCCTTCTTGCTGTGCTTGTTGGTGAACCTCCTGCTCTCACTGCCGGCCGTGGGCTGGCTCAGGACACAGGGAACCTGCAGCAGGAGACAGGGAATGGTGAAGAGTCTCCCCAGACCGGAGCTGTTGGCACCAGCACCAGCCTCTGCCCAAGAAAAGTGGGATTTGGTGCTCCAAATCCTGAAAGGAACCTGCCATTAATGTCTCTGCCCAAGAAAAGTGGGATTTGGTGGTCCAGATCCTGAAAGGAACCTGCCATTCATTCCCTTCTCCAAGGGGCAGGAGCAGGGTTTGTGCCACAGGCCCTGAGCCACAAATGAGGAAGAGGAAATAATAGAAACCCTCAACACTGAGGTATTACCTCAATTTTACCTTATTTTTTTTACTGTGGGACAGGGGTTGCTCACAGGGCTGTTCTTTGCAGGCAAACCCAGCTCAGTCCATGTTTTGGTGAGGACAAAGCCCTGCAGAGGCAGCTGCAGGTGCTGATTTCAGCAGCAAACCAATTCTGTGTGTGCGAGCGGGGCGTGAAGCACTTCAGCCCACAAACACTACAGCTCAGCCCCCCCTGCAACCTAAAATTAACTGATTATCTCAGCCCTGCACCGTGCTCAAACAACACCCTGTTGCCACTCAGATTCCTGCCCAGAAAGAGAACAAAAATCTGGTTAAAAGATGCAGTTTGAGGTTCCCTGCCTGATGTGTTTTCAGCCAGTTTGGGGCTCCAAGGATCCTTTTGGGCCACTTTCCTTGGCTGAAGGACGAGGGAGGATGTTGGATTTCCACAGCACAGCAAAGCCCCCGAGCATCCCCTCAGCCTGTGAGTGGGTTTGGGGAGCCCAGACACCTGGCACCCAGGGAGAAAATAAACATTTTACGGTATTGACTGTTTATTCTTTGATTTTCTTTTTCCTTTTGACCGTCTGCTGTGTCTTATCACGTGTGGGAGAGCTGGCCAGAGTCCTGGCTCCGCTCTTGGAGCGAACAAACCAAACCAAGGCATTTAAAGGCAATTAAGTTTGCCTTTTCCCTGTAGGATATGAGGTCAATAAAGCCTATTACAGGGAATTAAAGCTGTTAGATTTAGTGGCAATTACCCTCTCCTGGAGAAACACAAACAAGTGCAGCCATGGTTTGGTTATAAAACCCACACAGGAACCCGGTGATGGCTCAAGGAGGGGTTTGGCAGCTCCTCTTATAGAGCAGGTAACAGAAATAGAAGCTTCTGTTCAAAATCTGGTGCTCCCCAGAATTTGGCATTTGCTGTTAATTGAAACCCTTCTCTCCTGTGTGTCTCACACCCACCATGGCCAAGATTCATGAGGGGAAAGTCAGATAGAAGATTAAACCCCCCGGGGATGATGCCAGCCAAGAGGGGGGCAAAACTGCCTTTATTTTGCATGTTTGCCCAAATCTTGATTTATTTCTCTGCTGTTTTTGTGGTCCAGAGCAGCTTCTGATCTCTCCATCGGTGGGACAAGGCACAGGGCACCTCAGGGAGCATCGGCGAGGGGGATGTCACCCAAAATCCCCCTCCCTGCTTCTCAAAGCCAGCTGTGGCTCCAAGGATGCTCAGGGGGCATAAGTGAGGTGGATGTCACCCAAAGTCACCCTCCCTGGTTCCCAAAGCCAGCTGTGGCTCCAAGGATGCTCAGAGAGCATCAGCAAGGTGGATGTCACCCAAAATCCCCCTCCCTGCTTCTCAAAGCCAGTGGCTCCAAGGATGCTCAGGGGGCATAAACACCCCAGGCACCCAAATTTTGGGGAGTGGGGGGTCTTCAAAAAGCAAACTCCCCTGGTGGCCACCTTACCTGTGGCGCGGTGTCATCGGTGGTGGCAGTGGTGGCCACGTTGGAGGCGAGGGAAGCCACCTGCACCGCCTGCCTGCGGGCGGCCAGGAGGATGCGGCAGTAGGTGAAGGAGATGGCAGCGGAGGGCAGGAAGAAGGTGAGGCAGGAGGCCACCAGGGCGTAGGGCAGGCTGACCATGAGCCGGCACTGCTCCTCGTCCCCCAGCGCGGTGACGTTCGGGGGGCGCTCCCCGAAATCCGGCTGGTGCCACCCCATCTTGATGGGCAGGAAGGAGGCGAGGGCGGCCACGGTCCAGGTGGCCACGATGAGCCCCAGGGCCCTGCAGGAGGTCATGCGCAGCTTGTAGCGGAGCGGGGAGATGATGAGCAGGTAGCGGTCCAGGCTGATGGTGCAGAGGTTGAGGATGGAGGCGCTGCAGCACATGACGTCGAAGGAGGCCCAGAGGGAGCAGAAGTCCCCCCGCAGCACCCAGCGCCCGTAGAGCTGGTTGAGCATGGCCGGGGGCATCACCACCAGCCCCACCATCAGGTCCGACATGAACAGGGACACCAGGAAATAGTTGGAGGTGTTGCGGAGGGAGCGCTGGGTGAGGATGAGGAGGATGAGGAGGAAGTTCCCCGCCGCGGTCAGCAGGATGATGAAGCACAGGAAAGCGGCCACCCAGCTGCTCCCCACGAGCAGGGGGTGCTCCCCCAGCACGCTGGAATTGGGGGCCCCCAGGTCGCCCTCCATGAGGGCTCTGGGGTGGGGGGACCTTCTCTGTGCTACGTGATCATCGCTGGAACAAGACCTGGAGGGAGAAGAACCATCTCTGTCTCCCTGCTCCGTGTCCGTCCTCCTCCCTCCTCTCCTCCTCCTCCTCCTCCTCTCCCTCTCTCCCCCCACTCTCTCTCTTCACTGGCACTCAGGGCAGAGTGACATTCCCAGGAGCCGATGAGCAGGAACGAGGTTCCCTCCCCGTTACTCACAGCCCCGCAGCGCCTCGTCCCTGCAAAGCCCCCTGCGCTGGGATGGCCCTGGATGCTGCTGGATGCGCTGTAGGGCAGGATGCCCGAGATGCCACGGATGGCGGGATGGTCGGGATGCTCTGGGTGCGCTGGAACAGGGGATAAAACGACCCCGGGATGCTCTGGATGCTCCAGGTGCTCTGCACTCAGGACACTTCAGATGCTGGGGATGCTCCGCATTCCAAGATATTCCAGATGTTGGAGATTTCTGGATCCCAGGATACTCCCGATGCCAGGGATGCTCTGGATCCCAGGATATTCCAGATGCTGGGGATTTCTGGATCCCAGGATACTCCAGATGTCGAGGATGCTCTGGATCCCAGGATGCTCCCGATGCCAGGGATGCTCTGGATCCCAGGATACCCTGGATGCTGGGGATGCTCTGGGCTCCAGGATGCTCCAGATGCTGGGGATGCTTCAGCCCCCCCAGATTCAGTTCTCGCCCCCCGAGCTGGGCTTGGCTCCCTGCAGAGCTCCGTCCCCAGAGCCCCCCGAGCTCCTCCGTGCCCGGGCGCTGCTGCTGCTGCTGCAGTGAGGGGAGGCAGAGCAGCCTGAGGCGAGGACCGGGATGCTCCCAGCCCAGCTCGCCCGGCAGGAGGAAGATCGGGAGTGTGGGAAGGGATCTCCCCCGCGGCAGGGTGTGTGTGTGAGCGTGTGTGAGTGTGTGCAGGTGCCAGCCAGCCCTTCACCTGCGGCGCTGCGATGCCCAGGAAAGGATGCAGAAATGCTGACTCCGAGGAGGTGGGGCCGGGGGGGAAGAGAGGAGGAGATGGAATGAAACGCTAATGAAAACAGGGATCGGGGCTAAACTCCGCAAAGTGGCAGCCAGAGAGTTCCCTTTTCTACCTTAAAGAGACAGCCCCGCGGTCTGCCAGCCCTGCCAGCCCTGCCAGCCCTGCCATCTGTGCCAGTGCTGGAGTCCCTCTGCTCACCTGGCAGCTTGGCCAGCAGGTCAGTGGCCAAGCCCAAGTGCCAGCTCCATCCTGTGCCCACCCAGCAGCTCCCAGTGCCAGCTCCATCTTCCACACCAGGCAATGGAAAGGAGAATTTTGCAAAGCCAAATTATAAAACCAACAATAAAAGCTCCACAGGAGCCCTCAGGGCACAACCAGAGGCAGCACAAGGCTGGCTGATGTTCCCACAATCTGCAGCCAGGGATGGGGGGGCAGAGCCAAGGGAAAAGGCCTGGCCTCTCTGCTCCAGGTGATTTGGGCTGGCCTTGGACATCCCTGCCTGAGGGACAATCCTGGATGCACCCACAGCAACCTGCCCTTTTGGCAAGAGGGAGGCAACACGTGAGAGGAGCCAGCTACCTTGCAAGGATTTGTGTTTCCATCTGCACAACAGCCCCCCAGCCTGTCTCTGCTGAAGCTCGGGCTGTGTCGAAGGGAGGAGGAGACATCCCACTCCAAACCCCTCGGGCTGGAGCTCCTGGAGTTCCCAGGGACAGCCCCTGCCAAACCCAGCCCGTTTCCACTGCACACCAGCAAAAGGCCACATGATGGTGCTCAGGGACCACCGTGGGTTTTCCACCTCTTCCTGGACCTCATTTACAGCTCCCTCCCTTCGGAAGGCACTTGGGAAGCCTGAAAACATTGTGTTAACACACAGGACACCCCCAGCCCTGCCAGGTCCCTCCTGTTCAGCCCATCCCCTTCACTCTGGCAATTGCTGCCTTAAAGCAAAACCCTTCCCACTTCCCAAAGTTTGGAGAGCTGCTTTCCAAAGCTGTGCAGAGCCCCCAGAGCCTCCCTGAGGGGCTGTAAGAGCTGGGCTCGAAGAGAGGGGTAATAAGAGCTGAACTCAAAGAGAGGGGCAATAAGAGCTGGACCCTCAAGGAGGAGCAGTGAGAGCTGGGCTCGAAGAAGGGCAATAAGGGGTGGCTGCTGGCATGGCACAGCCTTCAGCCCCTCCAGGACCTTCCCCAGAGTCAGGCTCAGACAAGGGAGCATCACTGATGGTTTCCACGCTGTCCTGTCACCAGTGGGACCAGGGGTTTGTAAGGGCATTGCCCTGCCCCTCCTCACCCACCGGGGGATGCCCAGCCCATCTCCCAGCTCCTTCCTCCGCTCCAGAGGCGCCGAACATCTGGATGAAAGGCGCTGGATCAAGACTGTCACCTAGTGGCGATAGAGCTGGTGGAGGTGGCGTGATCCCACAGATCCCACGCACTTCCCACCCAAGTGGGACCCGAAGCCCCAATCCCCTCCCTTGCTGAGCCACCCCACGCCTGGGCAGCAGCTGAGCACACACATGCACAGCACATGCCGGGGCTTTGGGCTCGGGAATCCTTCCAGCAGCTCTTCCTCCTCCTCCTCCTCCTCCTCAAGCTGCGTGTGGCTCTGCCATGCCCTGGCCCCTCCTGCCTGGGGGTCCTGGTGTCAGCACTGCCAAAAACCAGACAGGCGTCAGAGCACGGAGCGATGGGAGTCAGAACTAATTTATTTAAGAAAAAAAAATAAAACAACAAACCAAACCAAACCCAACCAAACTCATCAAAAGGAGGGGGAGGCATCGATTACAAGCTCTGGAAGCTCTTGTCAGGACAGTGCCAAGGAGTCAGTGCCAAGGAGTGACAAAGAGGGGTGACAGGAGGGGCACAGGGTGAGCCCACCCTGACCCCCCCAGCCCTGCCCCAGCTCTGCCTGCCCAGGGACATCCACATCTTGGGAATGCCCCTGTCACAGGGACATCCAAATCCAAGGAATGCTCCTGTCACAGGGACATCCACATCTTGGGAACATTCCCTGTACAGGGACATCCACATCCTGGGAACATTCCCTGTACAGGGACATCCACATCCCAGGAGTGATCCCTGTACAGGCACATCCCAGCCCTGGTGTCCCCTCCTCCCTCCACCACCACTAAAGTGCAGCAGGGAGAGGGGACAGGGCTGGCTCCCACCCAACCTCCCCCTGCAGCCACGGAATGTGAAGCCCCAGCGCCCATGGCAAGACCCAGGTCCCTCATCGCCAGGACGCTGTGTGGGTGAGGGCTGTCACCACCTGCTGGCTGTCACCACCTGCTGGCTGTCACCACCACAGCTCCCACGCAGCCCCAGGGGCAAGTCCTGGGGCAAAACACTCCCAGGAGCCACCTGACACAAGGGCTTGGACCAAGACCCAGCCGGTGCCCAAGCTGAGCCCATGTGCCTTGGGGCAGGGAGGGAGAGAGGAGGAGGAAGGGATGCTGCTGGTCCCACCACCCCAGGAGAGATGTGCATCTCCCATGGGACCCTGGAGAGGCTGCACCCCTTCCTCCTCCTCCACCCTGAGCCCAGGAGAGAAGCCCAGAAGGTCTCCAGAGGTTTTGGGAGCCCATGGACAGCGCTGGGAGCCCCCTGAGCTCCTGCTCTCAGCCAAACCCCCTCATTCATGCCCCTGCTCCAATCAATATATTATTCCTATGATGTGCAAGTAGTTTTGCATCCGAAATCGCTGAGCCCTCGTGTCTCTCCAGCCCTGCCCGTGCCTCAGAAGGTCCCTCCAGCACCGGCGTGTCGGGGGGCAAAGCGTGACTGGACAGCAAAGACTCCACCACCCCCCTCCCACCCCCAAAGCCCCTGCCTCGCACACCCCCCTGCCAGGACAGTCCGCAGGGCAGGGTCACTCCTCGCCCTCCTCCTCGTGGTGGTGGTGGCTGGAGGCAGGAGGCTCCTCCAGCTCCTGCTGGTGGTGGGTGTAGTGGTGGGCGCCGGGCCCCTCTGCGGGCATGTTCTCCTCGGCGTTCAGGTAGACATTGAACAGGGCGCCCTCGTGGCTCGGCTCCTTCCCACACGCCTGGCAGCTGCAGTGCAGGATCTTCTCCACCAGCTTGTCCACCCTGGGGATGTCCTCGTTGCCTGGGCAGTCCAGTGTCACCTGGGCACAGGGACAGGGACACGGGGAGTGAGGGTGGCAGGGGGTCTGATTCACCCCGTGCTCCTGTGGGTTTGGGGTGTTTTCAGCCCAAAAGTGATGGGTTTCTGTGCATAGAAACAAACCTTCAATCAGTCTGCAAGGTGAGAGTTCTCTGGGAACATCTCACAAGGTCCAGAGACCCAGGGAAAGTCACAGAACCATCAGGGTGGGAAGGGACCTTCCAGATCGGGTCCCACCATTGCCCCAGTGCCACCACAATCACCCCTGTCATGCTGAACAGCTCAGGGAGGTCAGACCAAAACCCCTGATGAAGAGCTGAAAGCAAAGCAGAGAGCTGAGCCCAGGTGGGGCCTGAGCAGGTTTGTGGCTCTGCCAGGATCAGGGGTGGCACAAACTGGGGGTGACTGGCTGTGGGGGGCACTTCTGGCCACCAAACAGGGCCAAAACTCCCAAGTGGGAGCAGGCGAAGGGAGGGGTGGGGAGAGCAGGGAGGTGGGATGAGCACAGGGATGGAGAACGCAGGGAAGGGCAGGAGGTGGCTCTGCAGACAGAGGGACAAATCATCACTCAGCAGCTCCTTCCACTCACCTGGGAGACCCCCTGGAGGGAAAACACGAGTGGGAAAAGCTCAGGGGAAGAAAAGCCCGTGGCCCAAAGCGGTGACAGAGCAGAGCTGGGCAGGGATACTCACGATTTCCCACATGGACTGGGCTGGCATGCAGGAGTCGCAGTGAACCAGGGACTCCGTGGACTGGGGGAAGGTGTTGGGGACGCTGTAGCTGAAACACTGTCCCAGACAGGCCCTGCAGAGACAGCAGCAGGGAAGGGGCTCAGGAGATGTGTCTGCTCTTGCCACAAGGGCAGGAGGAGGTTTGATGTTCCACTGTGCCAGCCGGAGGCAGGAGGGGAGGAGTGACAGTCCCCAGAGCCACCCCAGTGCCAGCAGGTGCCCCCAGCGCCGTGCTGAGGGGGGTCTGTACCTGTTCTGGATGGATTTGGACTCGCAGCCGCTGTGCCCCACGATCTGGGTGATGTTCTTGGCCTCGCACCAGGCGCTCTTGTCGGGGAAGAGGGCGAGCTTGTTGATGGGAGGGGGGGCGGCCAGGAGCGCTGGGAAGAGGGCACCCACCACGAACCATAACATCATGGCCAGCTCTGCCAAAGCCCTACAGCTGCACACAGAGGGCAGAGCATCAGCAGGAGGGCAAACAGGCAAACCAGCCCAGTTCTCCAACCCCAGGGAAGTTCTCGGTTGAGACAAGCGCAGGGACATCCTCCCACCCTGCTGTGGCTCCCCAAAACACTGCCCGGGGGGAGGGATGTGCTGCTCTGCCCCTTCCCTCTTCTGGGTTAGCTCTGCCAGGCTCTGTGCCAGGAGCAACAGCAGCTTTTCCTCATTTCCCACCCAAAGCCGGGCTGGGAGAGGTTTGCAAACCACAACGTCGCTGCCCCAGGCCAAGGCAGACTGGAGAAGTGCTGGACCACAGAAATGTGCTGATGGGAGGGAGCAACCGGCTCCTCCATTCCTCCTCTCCCACCTGAAAAGCCAAAGCTGGCCTTGCTGCAAACCTTCCCCAGGGAGAAGGGAAGGAAAACCCTGTCCCCTCCTGGAAAGGCGCAGCAGGTGTCGCTGCAAGGCAGCAGCACGGCAGGGAAATCCTCAGTCCAGGGGCTGGAAACCCGCAGGGAAGACACAACACGACGTTTAATTTTACAGAGACACTGAAATCCTGCAAAGGGTTATTCCAAGGATGGGAATTTGGGCTGCAGACAAGGCAGGGGGGGCTTTGAATGAGAAGCACAAACTTCACTCGCAAAGGTGGTCACCTTGGAAGTCACTTCTCACCCCCAGAGAAATCCCACAGGGGGTTTCCTTCTTAATTCCAGGTGCCTGAATTAACACTCCCAATCCCTGGGGAAAGGCAGATGGAAAAGCATCACAGGAGCAGGGACATTTTTTCCTGTGTGGGGTTTGGATGGAGCCAGTTCTACTTCCTAAAATATTTGCTAGAACCACATTATTTGTTATTTCCTTCTATTTATTTATCCAGACGACGATCCAAAGCCCACACTGGAAAGACTCCTGTGGATTCCCATGGCTCCCGGGCCCAGCCCTGTAATGTTTGCTGGGAAGGAGGGGGAAAATGCCTCGTTCCTCAGGCACTGGTGTCAGAGGCAGCTGGGGACTCCCAGCTGGGCGTTCCCGGGTCACTCTGCCCATCTCCACACTCCCCCTCCACATTCCTCTGGGCTGGAGGACCACCACAACCATCTCCATGACTGAGACACCTTCCCAGGCACCTCCCACAGCTCCAGCTCAGGGCATTTTAAGGTCATTATGGGGTTTTGCCCTATTGCCCCTCCACCAAACCCAACCTCCTGGATCTGAATCAGGAGAGGCACAAGATTCTTCCCTGTCCTACATCCCAGGGCACCCAGGAAAGAACATCCTGGTTCACAGGATCCCTGGAGGAGTCAGGGGGGGTCTCTGCCACATTTCCTTGTTTCCTGGTGACACAAGGACCACAATGGTGTAATGCAACAACACCTGCACAGCTCTGGCTTCCTAATCCACCCAGAACTCGTGGGATGGGAATCCCACAGTGCCAGATGGGAATACCTACACAAAAGGGGGTTTGCAGGTGTTGGCTGGACACAAGCAGAGGGTTTTAACCCCTGAGCTCGCCCTGCCATCAGTGAGAACTGTGGGGTTAAATACACTTGTCCTGAAAATGACTCTCAGGGCTTCTGCTTCCTGCATTTTTCCTTTCCACTTCAGTGGGGGAATTCTGTGATTTCTTTAAGAAGAACCAGGCTCAGCTGCACACACACACACACACACACACACACTTGGTTTGCTTGGCTTTCCAAAACAGCATGGCTCATTCCTCAAATGCCAGCAGCTCTGTGCTGAGGAATCCCAAAGGCAAGGCCGAGATCAGAGCTGGGATGTGACCCAAACAGCAAACACAACCCCTGGGGGAACAGCCCAGATTCCTCTGGAGTCACCGGGCAAGTTCACTTCCACATGCCCCATTAGAGAGCAATTTCCTTCTTTCCAAAGAAAGGTGGTGCTGGCTGGGTTTATTCCAGGTTCCTGTGCATCTTTACCCAGCTGCAAAGGCACAAACATTCCCTGCATCCCTGGGGGCTTTTCTTACTCCTGCAGGGAGGTGTTTCTGCAGAGCTGCTCAGAGCAGACCCTTTGCCAGAGGCACTGAGGGTCCCCTCGGAGCATCTGGGCTCCTGCGAGGAAGATGAGTGAGGTTGTGCTCTGCAACAGCACAAGGACCTGGCCTGCCTTCAGGACAGCACTTCAGCATATCCCTGAGCCTTCTCCTGTTCCCGGGGTGTGTTTGTGACCAGGGCCCTGCTGTGGGTTTGCAGGGGTGGCCAGAGAATGGGGGAACTGGGGACCCCCATAGCAGGGCAACTGGGTATCCCTAT
>WBMV01000461.1:194451-220168 GCA_013396655.1 Campylorhamphus procurvoides
GCGCGGGGGCCAGCCCAGGGGGCCCGGGGCCCGGCGGTGCCCGGCGGCTGCCGCATCCCCGGCGGCCACGGAGGAGGCGCGGGGCGGGCGGTGCTGCCGCCTCCTTCCCTCCCTTCCCTCCCTTCCCTTCCCTCCTCTCCTCCCTTCCCTGCCTTCCCTGCCTTCCCCCGGTGCCGGGCTCCGGGCGGTGCCGCCGGCCCCGCCGCTCCGCGATTGCACAATCGGGCTGGGAAGGGAGAGGAGGGGAAAGAAAGGAGGGACGGGGCGGGAGGAGGGACGGAGGGAGCGGCGGTGCCCGCCCCGCCGGGGATCCACCGAGGGGATCCACCGAGGGATCCACCGGGAATCCACGGGGGTCCCACACGGGATCCGTCGGGGATCCGCTGGGGATGTGTCGGGGATCTGTCGGGGATCCACANGCTGCCTTTTTTTTTTTTTTAACGAGACGGGAGACTGCGTTCAGAAAAGCCAAAGTGCCCGCCGTGCACAGCTGGGGTTTGGCTGCTCGGACACTGCAAAGAGGCTTCGGCTAAAAATACAAGGGAAAATCTGGGTCTCTCCGTAGCTCCGGGATTTTCCCCGCTTGGGAAAAATGAGTGCAGATTTTTCCCCCCTCAAAAAAAACCCTCACATGGCAAAGTTGTGGTGTCCCAACCCCACAAACATTTCACACAGGCTGGATTTTGAATTTGATGGGGTTAATCCTACATGTTAAAGTTGGGCTGGGGAGAAGGAGCAGAAGTTTCTGGTGCCCTCGTAAGAGCAGTGTTAGCAGGGAAAAAGGGATCATCCAGATCAACTTTAATGCAGCCTGAAAGCACGTTCTGTTCCCAAAACATCTCCCCGGAAAAAAAGAATTAAAACAAAGGTCCCCACTGAGCACAAAACACAGATATTTCTGTACAGAACAAATAAAAATTGCTGCAAACGCTGAAACGCGTTAGGGCTCAAGAGACAGATAAAGATATCTTCTATATGCCTTTGTAATATTCCAGCAAACGCCCAAACTGTTTGTAGGATCCAAGGATATAAATTCATGCCCGGGATGAACTTTTCAAGGCACAAAAGTTTCCTGCCTTGCCGTCGGGAAAAGCTCTCGCCTTTACGGGCGCTGGTGGTGCGGGAGAAGCGACACGGAGCGCTCCCGACCCTCCCGGGGCACTTTTGTTCGAGCCCGAAGGGGATGGGAGGGAGGGAAGGGGATGGAAGGGAGGGATGGGAGGGAGGGAAGGGCTCTCTCTGTCCCCCAGATGTGCCCGACCCGGCTCGGCTCCCCCGCTCGCAGCCTTTCATTGCTGGAAACAGCTCAGCAGATCCCCCCCGACCCAAACCCACCTCATCTGCAACNCCCGTTGGGGATCCACAGAGGATCCGCCGGGGATGTGTCGGGGTCCCACCGGGATCCAGGCACGGAGACCCCCCCGCGGCCGCCCGGTGGGACAGGGAGGTGGGAGCGGAGCCCCGACACGGAGCTCAAGGCGCCGAGCCGGGCTGTGAAAGCCCCGTGGAGGGCTGAGAAGCGGCGGGGAGAGCCCGCTGGCCGCAGAACCGAGGGCAGAGCCCTGTCCGAGGGGAATGTCCCAGCGCTCCCTCCTGCAGTGCCATGAACAGCCGGGACTGGGCTCGCTGAACGCTAATAATTCTCATCTAAACATGATTCTGGATAGAGAGTGCTTGGGGCAGAGTCCTGGCCGCAGGGAGAGTTTGGGGGAAGTCCTCCAGCACCAGAGATGATGGGTTTCTCTTTTGCTTTTCCTTTCTTTTCCCTCCCTCTTTCTTTTTGTGTTCTCTTTCTCTTCCTTTCCCTCTTTCCCACTACAAAGCCCACACCCAGATCCCATCCCAGTGAGCTCCCCATTCAGGGCTACCTTGCAGGTGGGATAATTGCTGGAGGCCAGAGGGCTCTGTTACTCTGCAGGCACAATTAATCTGAGAGAGGCCCCCACGTTCAACACCACCCAAATTAGGAGGTACCTGCCGGGCTTGGCTGGGCTTTGCTGCTCCTGTCGGTGTGAGGATTTGCATAAAGATCAGAGGAGCAGGGAGGGGAGGTGGGTCAGAAGCACCAGCTGTGCCCAGAAGAGTGTTGGCAGTGCCCTGGCAGTGGTCCCTGGGGAGAGGTTTTGGGGCTGGGTGTTCACTGGAGGAGGCTGGAAGCTGCCAGTGCGGCAATTCCTGCTGCTTGGTTCCTTCCAGCTCCAGGATAGTGGGATTTGTAAAGAAGATGGCAAAAAAGCTTCTTCCAGTGTCACTTTCTTACCCTGCAACAATCCCAGCCCCCAAAATGTATGTCCTGCTCAGCTCCCAAAGGGCCACCAGCAGAGGAGCAGCCTCCAGATATCACCACACATCCCATTGGGAGCCCAAAATCTGGGTTTTTAGCATTTTCATCCACTGCTGGACCTGGCCCTTTGACTAATCTCCACCTGCTCCTCACGACCAGCAGTGAGCTCCTGCTCAGGAGGCCACTTTATTCTAAATAATGACTGAAATAAGAAACATCAGAGACTTTGAGGCAAATTCTCAAGAGGAAAAACAAGATGTAAGTGCGACCAGCTGCAAAGCAACAGACCGTGGGCATTGGGGTGAAACTCAGCCGAGGGTACCAGGCCCATGGCTGAGGATTTGGGTGGGTTTGGTGGGATCCTTGGGGTGTGATTGCTGTGCCAGGAGCAGCGTGCAGTCCCTTCCTCACTTCCCACCCTTCAGTCTGTGCCAGTTGTGGAAACAGCACAAAAGGGAGGCAGGAGCAGCAGGACTCAGGTGTTCTGGTGTCAGAAGGCAGGGCAGAGGTGCTGCAGGAGGAAAGGAGCTGCTGAGAGGCCTCCAAAGCCCTGGGCCAGTGCTTTTGTCCTTCCTCCCTGGCAATGAGGTGTCACAGGTGACCTGATGCCTGCAGAGGTCATTTGGACAGACTCAGGCATGGGCTCAAGGCAGGGAGAGCAGGGAGGCAACACCAGCAGGAGAGGAGCCAACCTCAGATGTCTCTGCCAGGGGCAGTGGCTTCAGCAGCATTTTTAGGCTCTTGCTCCATATATGATCCCTTTATTTTCCACTTGCACACCCCCCAGGCTCAGGAGAGCCTCCTGCCTGCCCCTCAAACCCCTGTGCCAAACCACAGGGACGTTTTCACCCCTCGTGGTGCGACAGGAAGGACCATGAACTCCTCACTCCCCATTCCATGAGCTGTTGTTTTCCACCCCTGGGTACACAGAGCCTCGCCCAAAACACCCACACACCCACCCGTGCCTTCCCCCAGTCCCTTCCCCTGCTGCTGGATCTTCGTGCATTGGGGCACAGCAGAAACTCCCTCTGCTGCCTCCAGCACGTCCCTCCCTCACCCACTGCTGCTTTTTGGGCCCTCTGACAAACACCCACAGTGCCAGGGGCTCCCCACTTGTCAGGACAGGACCTGGGACTGTGGGCGTGAGAAGGAAAAGGGTGTATTTGGAAGTTAAAAATAAAACTATTTCTTTTATTTGTGTCCATGCGGGTCCCAGGGCTCCCTGCCCGTGGCTGGCTGCTGGAAAACACACAGGGGGAAAGGTGGGGGGGAGAAGAGGGAGGGAGAGGAGGGGGGGGTGTCCACAAAGGGCTGCAGGGAGCAAAAATGGGGGATGGCCCCTCAGACCCCACAGCTGGGCCCGAATTCCAGCTCTTCCCCAGCTTGTCCTTTGTTCACTATCCCCCAGACACAGCACACGAGGTCCAAATAAGTGTTTTTGGGGGCTAAACCCCTTTGCATGACCCCTGGGGGAGTTGGGAGGTGATGTCTGGGTGTGCCATGGCCCACCCTGCCCATCTCAGACCCATTCCCTTCACCTCTCCACATCTCATCTGCACAGGGGTCCAGAACTGCATTGCTGTGCCCCAAAATGAAGGTGGCTCTTTATCAGTTCCCTTCTGAGGGAGGCTGGACCAAGACTGAGCATGGCCAGGCTGGATGGGACCCTGAACAGCCTGATCCACTGAGTGGCATCCCTGGAACGAGGTGGTCTTTAAGGTCCCTTCCAACCCAAACCAGCCAGTGATTCCAGTCGATGATTCTCTCGCCTGCTGGAGTTGAACTCCTGCTTTTTGGTTCCTAAATAAGCCCCAAGACATCTCCAAGTTGCCAGGACCCCAAAATGCTGCGTGTAAGGGCACACATGCCCCAGGGAAGGCAGCAGGACTCATGCCAGGGATACAGGCAAGGATTTAACTGCTGGAAAAGCCAAGGGATGACTTCCCATCCCAGGTAGATGAAGGGAGGGGACAGTGGTGGCAGGAAGGGGGTGAGGAGCACACCCTCCAACTCTCCCATCTGTGCAGCTCCATCACCCCTGGGCAAGGCTGAATCAGTCCCTACAATCCTTACAAACCCCATTCTTCCTTTCTAACATTCCCACCAGCCCTTCACTGGTCCTTTAGGTCAGCCCACCCTGAGCACTCCCCTGCCTTAACAACACTCAGGGGGACAAGCAGAGGGGACAGGGGAGAGGAGAAGGTTCAGCCACGGGAGGAATTTGGGCCAGTAACCCCCATCAGGCTTTAGGGTACCAGATTGGAGCCCTTTGCACAAATCCTGGTGGGAACTTGGGGTTGGTTGGCTTGGGCTGGCAGGGACGGTGCAGGGTGGCCAAGGCAGGCAGGGGATTTCTCATGAACAAACATCTGGGCTCAGTGAGTGCCCTGGAATGCGGTTCCCGCAGGGCACCTCTGGAACCAGCTGTTCCCTCTAATCCTATCAGCCTTCCCTTCCCTTCCACGGGGGGTCGGAGGAGAAAGTCCCGTTCGCTGCCCTTTGGCTGGCTGGGATTCAGTGGTTTCCCTGGTGTGCCAATGCAAACCTGCCCCTCCCTTCGCCCAGCAAGCCCCAGGGTGTTTAATCGCTTTATTTTCCACCTTGCCCAATCGTTCCCGGCTCCCGGGCGCTCCCAGGTCCCTCCATCCCTCCCTCCCTTCCTTCCCAGCAACTCAGGAGGGGCACAATCCTCCTCCTATTCACTTCGTGTCTGCAGGGGCACTTTTGGGCACAGAAGAAGCTGCTGGGTTTCATTTCCAGGTGCCCTCTTCCCTACGAGCTCAAACAGCTTTTTTTCCCCCCTTTCTACTTTAAAAAATAACCATTTTCCTCCAACTCCTCACAACCAGTTGAAATCCCCCTCTGATAACCATCTTATTTTCTGCTGCACAGCTTTCCCCCCTGCTGCAATCGCTCCTATTAATTATTTTTTCTTGCCTGAAGGCCCCAGCCAAGCTCAGGGCTCGTCACAATAGGTGCTTGTATGTGTTTCAAGGCAGTTTCTGGCACCGAAGCTCCTACGAACTGACAAGCAGCAGGATGAACTTGGACCATCCCCATGTGTGCAGGGAACATTTTGCACATCACTGGAAGGAAACAGCACCCGCCTGCAAGGGGGTGACTCACGAGCAGTGTTGCTCTGCTCTTGCATGGGAAGAGCCCCAGGCACAAACCCTCTGGCCTGGAAGGGAAGCACCCAACACCACAAGTCTGAAAGGGCCAGTTTCTGATGATCCTACCGCAGCAAGAGGCAGCCTTTTTTAAAACTAGGATAACAAAGAAAATAGATATATATGTATTTTTCAGCAGATTAAACTCCTCTGCTCCCGGTGCCCCCATCTTCCAGAAGACAAATGCAAATATAATTCTTAAAGGGATTACATGATTTTTGTGGTTTAGAGGGCGTGGTTCATAAAATCAGAAATGTGGGACCCTGAGAAATCTGCTTTCAGTGCCTTCCTCTCCCCCTGCCCTGCAGCAGGACTGGGATGATTTTTGAGGCCACTATTGCAGCCCATGAGGAATGGAATGGAATGAAACTGGCCAGGAGTTCCCAGCTCACTCCCCGCTGTCCTGAATGTGCTGAGACATCCCTGTCAGAGCAGCTTTTCATTCAGGTTTTCATGGGGGTGGCAGGGGCTGCTCCAGTGTAAGACAAGGGTTAAATGGGAAGCCTCAGGGAAATACTGGTGGGCTCATCCAGGAGTCACCCTGACCTTCCCTCCATGTGCCAGCCCACCTCTGTTTGTGCCTAATTTGGATATAAACCCCAAGACTTTGCAGAGAGCACACCAGAGCCTCCCACAGGCACTGTGGCCTGCTTGGGTGCTCCCAGAGATTTACAGGAATTATTCCTCAGGCCCTAAAAGAACCCAGGGAGCTCATTTTCCCCCTGCCTGACATGATGCCAACAGCAGGACTGTGTGGCCATCCCAGTGCACCTCCAGCCCCATCCCAGTCCTGCAGCTCCAGTCCCATCCCAGTGCACCTCCAGCCTCATCCCAGTGCACCTCCAGCCCCATCCCAGTCCTGCAGCTCCAGCCCCATCCCAGTCCTGCAGCTCCAGTCCCATCCCAGTGCACCTCCAGCCCCATCCCAGTCCTGCACCTCCAGCCCCATCCCAGTCCTGCAGCTCCAGCCCCAGCCTTCCACCCACCATCCCAAGATGCATTTATTGACATAAGAAATACCCCATCTCTCCACCAAATCGTGTCATCTTCAGGGAGAACTAAACAAAAAATGGGCCCCGTGCCTGGAAAGAGGAGCAGGGGTAGCGATTGCCATCAGCCATTCCCTCCAACAAATCCCAGGAAAACAGGCCAGAAGGGAGGAGCTGAAGGACAAAGCAGCAACCACCAGCACTGAAATAGGTTGTCTTCCACCCCATGTCCACACCAGGGACATCTTCAGGGAGGTGAAAACATCCTGCCTTCAGTTGGTACCGGGTTAAGCCGTGGGACAGAGACTAGGAGCTCTGCAGGAAACCTCTGTGGTCACACAGATTTCAGAGAATTCATGGCCAACAAGCACAGTTGGATCATCTGATCTGAACCCACGTGTGTTACGGGTCATTTGACCTCACCCAGCCGCTCCCAGGTGGAGCTCAGTGGATTAAGAAATCCAGAGTTGGAAAATCCTCCCATTCCCCTCTTAGCTCATCCCAGTCCCTGTAATTGTCTCACTGCTCACCTGCACAGGTCAAGGTCCAGCCTCCTGGCCTTGGACACTCCCAGGGATCCAGGGGCAGCCACAGCTTCTCTGCCCAACCTGTGCCAGGGCATTTCCCACCCTCCCAGGGAAGGATTCCTTCCCAATATCCCATCTATCCCTTCCCTCTGGCAGTGGGAAGCCATTCCCCCTTCTCCTGTCCCTCCAGGCCCTTGGAAATAGTCTCTCTCCATCTTTCTTGTAGCTCCTTCAGGCACTGGAAGGCCACAACCAGGTCACCAGGAAGCCTTTTCTCCTCCAGGCTGAACCCCCCCAGCTCTCCCAGCAGAGCTGCTCCATCCCCTGCTCACCTCGGAGCCTCCTCTGGCCTCACTCCATGTCCTTCACTCCAAATCCTCAGGGAGCAGTAATGGCTTTGGGTTAAGCTGTTTATCACTGCTAACAACTTCAAGTGCAGTCGTTACCAGGAGGGAGGAGGAACATCCTCCAAAGCCTCTAAAAGGAAACACTCCCTCGTATGATTTATGAACTGAATTTGAACTGATCGGGGCATGACCTTTTCCAGGAAGGGGCATCCACTCCTAACCCAGAGCTGGAGGCTTTACAAGCAGCACCAATAAAAGAGCAGAGATGAAGAGTGATTTATTAGTCACCAACAACTTTCTCAGCATCTTTACAAGCCCTGGGAGGTGGGTATGGAGCTCCTCGAGGAGCATCCAGCTCCAAGAGCCCGCGGGGCTGCACGGCAGAGTGCTGACAGCCAGGAGTCACAGGAGAACAGCCATCCCCAGCTGAATTTCCATAAACTCTGTTCCCATTTAGTTCCAATCTCTGTTAGGCTTCTCTCTGTGGGTGGGCTATAGGCTGGACTTTGGGAACAGCACAGACACAGCTGCCCAAGGGAGCTGCAGTGCCAAAACCTGCACCAGCCCCACTTCCAAAGGCAGGAGATGAGGAGAAAGTTCCTTTCTTACTGTGGGGTGGGTGTGGTGGGGGGAAAGGAATAAACCCCAGCCGTTCAGCAGGTCGGAATGCTGCTGGAAAAGGGGGTTTTTCCAGCAGGTTGTCCCTCAGCTCCACCAGGAGCTTCTCCCTTCCAGCTGCAGCATCAGCTGCACCTCGTGGTGGGTCACTACAACAACCTGTCACCTCCAGTCCACTCAGTATTTGCATTTGCCAAGCAGATCCTTTGTGATTCTTCCAAAAACTCAGAGGGAACCCAGTAAAGTATCTGGGAAACCAGTTTCTCCTTTGGAGAACCATCCATGTGAACCCCCTGGAAGAGCTGAGTTGCACCATCTCTGCTGTGTTTCCACTGCTGCAGAGAGACTGTTTAGAAGAGCACGTAGTGACAGGACAAGGGGGAATGGATTCATATTTACAGAGACTGGAGAGGTTGGACATTAGGGATAAATTCCTCCCTGTGAGGGTGGGCAGGCCCTGGCAGAGGTTGCCCCATCCCTGGAAGTGTCCAAGGCCAGGTTGGACAAGGCTTGGAGCAACCTGGGCTAGTGGAAGGTGTCCCTGCCCACGGCAGGGGGTGGCACTGGGCGGGCTTTAAGGTCCTTTCCAATCCAAACCAGTCTGGGATTCCACAATACTGGAATGCTCCTGTATCCTTGATGCCCTCCCTCTTCCTTGATCTGTTACCTAAATTCATACTTCAGGTAGATTTACTAAGGATATACAAAGATCTGGGAATACATTTCAGTATTTTCTCTCTGCCAAGCCAATATTGGAAATCCCAGTGTTTACACCCATCAGCCACTCCATAAGCAATCCCCCCCTGGGCAGTACAATGGAATTCCCAAGCTAACTGAGATTTGCCCTTGAGAATTTGGGGTGCTCTGATAACAAAGGGTGGCAGAACACCCTTCTGGGGCAGTGGGCTTTCCTTTGCCACAATTTCCCAGGGAGAAACCAGTGAGAACTGAAGGGCTGATGGGGCCAAAGGCTCCAGACTCACACCCCAGTCCCGGCTCCGTGCCACGTCCCCTCCACGACTCATCCCTGACCTTCCCTGCAGCTTCTCCCATCCTTCAAACGGGAATTCCAAGCCCTCCTACCTCCCTGCAGCCCATCTGTTTGGCTTGTCAGCTCTCCAGGGCAGGGGCTGGTTCTGATTTGTGTGTGCAGCACCACAGCCAGCCGGGTCCTGCTCTTGGAACACAAAGCTGTGCCGGTATCTTGATCAAACACCAACAACTCGGGTAAACAAGAGAAAAGCAGCTTGAGATTTCTTTTCCCCCCGCTGTCTCTGCTTTTCCATGCCTTGTTTATCCATCTCAAAGCCTCAGCAGACATCTAATCAAGCTGTTAAAGAGGCAGATTTGTGGTCAGCTGAGCACTCGGGGAGTTGTTAAACGCTCAAAACCAGTTCTGGTCAGCAAACAGCTTCTTTTTTTTCCCTTACTCACGGAATACTCACCATTTTCCTGTTCAAATTGTGGTACAACTTCTCTGCTCCGAGGCCTCCTCAGCTCTGGGGAGGGACACCTGCCTTTTTTAGGCCTATCTTGTTTGCACTTTTTGGGAACGACCCAAATCACGCCACAGACGACGCAATGATTTCAGCAGGCTTAAGAAAGAAGGAAAAATGTGATAGTTTCCAGATGAGTGTATTATACTAAATTTAACATGCCTTTTGGTACTTAGAATTTCCACTTTTCCCCCTTCCATTTAGGTAATTAGAAATCAAGCAGCAGGAAACTGTTCCTGCTCCAGCCTCAGTTGGGAATGGCAGAGTCTCATTCCCACTTGTCCTCAACAAGGGATTTTGCACAGGGCATGGACAGGTTCAAAACCAGGTTTGGAATAATAGATCTTTAATTAAATAGAGCAAAATAAATACAGACTCTTTATGTGGCAGTTATATGTGCATATACATATATATATCTCAACACGGACAACAAGCAGCAAGGCAGCTGTGAAAAAACAAACCCAAAAATTAAGTTTTACCCCATTTAAGAAGCAATGACAAATTTAATTTCCACTTTTAAGACTGTGCAGTTTTTCCACACTCACCCTTGTCAACTTCACTTTGATGAGACAGAACATTTATTGTGATTATTGCCACCCTGGCAATAAATTGATATGCACAGTGGACATCTCTGGGTTCCAGGGCCAGAAGAACCTCTTGGTCAGAGGCCACAGCAGATCAAAGCAGGAATTAACTCTGGGAAGTCCTGTTGGAGCTAAAGCAGAGCATGTGAGGGCAGGACAACTCGTTACCAGGGACACCAAATAAAAATCGAGCCCAAATGACCCAGCAGGAGCTGAGACTTTTCCTGCATGGTGACTGTTGTTGTATCCAGCGTTGCCACCACTTTTGGTTCTCCTGGTTCCTGCCCAGGCTGATGCTCTTCTCTCCAGTGGATCCCACCGGCTTCCCAGCCTGCAGCTCACACACAGAGAACTCCATAAAAGCCCTTTCCAAACCACAGAGGAGCTGTGGCTCCAAAGTACATAGCTCAAATTCAAATTTGGGGCCGGATAAAATGATTCAAAAGCGGCAAGAAAGAAAAGATATCCTGTTTTCAATGGGCTGCTTCGCCCTGACTGCTGAAGGGAGGATGTGGAAAAACAAGGACATGCTGGAGCAATGGCCCTGGATGGTATCAGGCTCTGCCAGTCCCAGTGCTGCCCTGGCACTGCAGAGGTTGGATTTCACAAGGCCTTTGCTGCAGGCAAGCTCCTCGTGCCTGTTTGCTCTGGGCACAGCTCAACATGTTCCCTGCTCTGCAGGATCCACAGGGCAGTGCCCTGGAAAGGTGGGAATGCAGGAGGAGCTGGAGCATTCCTTGCTTTGCAGGATCCACAGGACAGTGCCCTGGAAAGGTGGGAATGCAGGAGGAGCTGCAGCACCCCCAGCAAAACTCAGGAAGGAAAGGAAAGGAGCTCCTCCAGCCCTCTGAGCTGCCCCTCAGTTCATGCTTGTCCTTTTGTGCCATGGTTTAAAACACAAATATTGCACAACATGCTCTCCTTGTTTTGTCACTTCTCCATCCATCAGCACTCCATGTGCTTGGCTCCCCACAAAGCCAAGTTCCATATGATTCTATCCACTCCCTTTCTATCTGGGCACACGTGCATTTATTCCATGTGCATTTATTCCATGTGCTCCACGAACACACAGCAAGTGTGGGACAAAGAAATGAGAGCCATTTTCACAGCTAGAAAATCCTGCTGATTAAAGAAGCAGCACAGAGACCCTCCTGAACCAGGAGAGCAGCAGACAAGAAGCCAACAAGTCAGCACAAGGACTGGGGTAAATGTAAAATAGAAGTCAAACACTTGGAGCAGCGACTTGACAAGGTAATAAAGAGCTTTAAATATCTGTGACCCACTCCCAGACACTGAAACCTCTCTGTTCTCCCACTGAGGAGGGGTGAAAAAGCAATCAGGCTCACAGGTAAGCTGGGAGCCAGATGGCACGAGGAGCTGCTTCCTTCACCCCCTGCCCTGGGAGGTCTCAAACCTGGGTCACTCCATGACCCAGAGCTACAAGAGGCAGCACTGGCTTGTTGCATCAGTTTGGATTTACCCCTCTCTTCCAAGAGGACAAGACTCCAGTTTGAAAGGGCAACTGTACAAACAGGACACAGGAGTATTTATCCCGCTCTCCAAACAGCGGCCCAGGCAGCAGCAGGGGTCTCCTGGGTGATTTACGAGGTGGGAATGCTCCTTTCAACTGGCTCTTGCCTGGGGGGAGGCCCTGGGCAGTGGGGAGGAACAGATGAGGAGCTCTCCTCCCAGTGGCTTTGGCCCAGGTGGTCCCAGCTGCTGGGCACGCCAAGAGAAGCTCTCTCCTTCCATTCTCTATCTCATCCCCAGACAAAGTCAACACACCAGAGAAGGCCGTTTTTCCTTTTATTTATTTCCCAGAAGAGCTCTTCCTTGCGCCTTTCAGACACGATACAAAACAAGCAACAGAACTTTGTTTCATGTAGAGAAACAGTTTGTTGGAGTATAAAGAGTTACTGGTGATCGTTACTGAAGAATGTTGGCTTATTCCAGGGGCACTTCAGTATTCCTGAGGAATAATCAGTGATTTCTCCTTCCTTCCCACTGGGATAGTCTTAGCCATTAGTCACTGTTCCTGTAAAGCAAGAAGGCTTGTATTATTATAAAGCCTTTTGGGTTCCTTACATGGGAGGTGCTGCAGGATGTAAAGCAACTCATGGAGCTCTGTAACATTTCCAGAGGGTACAGGAACATTTTTATCCTTTGCTAGAGCGAGAAGTTGGGTATGGAGAAATGAGGCAGCTCTTTTCATGCACAGCCCTCCATTCTGATAAATTGGGTACTGCAAAAACCCCCAGCATTACTGTTCAAGTGAACTATTCCCAGGTTGAACAGGAGCCAGGCAGGAGTCAGAGCCACAAAAGGCAGGAGGAAAGGCTGCATTGCCTTCTTGTGTTCCTGCACATCAACAGAATCCACACTGCCATCACAGTGCTGTGGGGTTTGGGGGATCATACAGGCTAAAGAACCTGAAAAATTATCATCTTTTCCACTCTGCTGTAATTCACAGCCATAGCCTTGAAATAATTGCTAAATGTTGATTTTAAATTCAGCCAAAGTCACAGAGAAACCCACTTGATCAAATTACTTAAACCCTCAGCATCTTATGACCACAAATGACAACTTTTCTGCATTTTAAAAAGCCTCTTGGTCTGGATGAGTGGCTCCTCCACTGGTGTTGGTGTTTCATGATCATGGCTCTAACCCAAAGGACGGGCAGTGTGATGCTCCAAGTTACAGCCATTATTTGGTATTGTGAAGGTTCTCTGTCCTTTTAAGAACTTGATACTGAAGAATCAAGAATCCCAGCTGGATAAAACCCTGCCTAACCTGGTCTGACCTCACAGCTGACCCCCATGACCTCCCTGAAGTCCTTTCCAACTCGAGTTCTCCTGTGATTCTGTGAACTTGACAGGCTCAGAAAACTAGAAATAATTTTGTCCAAGTTAATCCGTGCTCCATTTCTCTCTAGTAAAGCTGATTTTCTTGCAGGGTCTCTCAGTTTGACAAGTTAACATTTGAACAGAAGTCAGTTGTGTAAGGAAGTCCTACAGAGTTCAGCTATAACAAGTTTTCTGGGGAAAAAACAGATGAGTGATAATGCAACAACATTTTCCATGTTCCTAACCAAGAGAAATGAAATAATTTGGTTGTAATAACCTTGTAATGTCCATGACATGACATTTCAGAGGGAATTAATGACATTAACCACTCCTGTGCCAGAGAAAGCCATGGAGACAGAGCACTGGAAACTCAAGTCACCTCAAGCTTCCAAGGGCCACCCTTGCTCCAGAGCCCAGATTTGTCCTCAATCCCAACAAAAACCCCTTACTAGGCTGACCTGACACTCAGTTTTCTGCTGCTCAGTAAGAAGCACCCTTGAATGACTAATGCTCCCTCAGAACATGAGAAAAGGACATTTATCACTCCTGTGAAGCCACAGACAGCTCATTCCAGCTCCTTTTTGGAGACATAAATTGGAGGAATTCCCTCAGGATGGTGGTGAAACCCAACACATCTTCATGGTGAGGAATCTGGCCAGAAGAATCATGCACAGATCCTTCATTCTGGGCAGGAGCTGCCAGTGCTGATCAGCTGCACCCAAGTCACAATTTCTCTATATTGCCCTCCAAAATATTTTATTCTGGAGAATTTGTTGGAAAATCTTGTTATTGTTTCCCCTTAACAGGCACCTGGGGGAAGTACCTGTAAGCAGGTTTGGCTGGTAGGGCTGGCAAGAGCTCATCTGGCAGAAAATTCCAGGAGCTCATCTTGCTATCAGTTTAGTTGTTCTGCTCTTCTCAACATGTATTTTTATTGTAATTATTTTCAGGTTGTGTTAAAACCTACCTGAAGGATCTGCTAAACTAATTCCATGTATTCAGTCTAACAAGTTTATGGTTGAACCCACCAGTTATTAACCATTTCTGAAGAGCAGGGGAACCACTCCTGCTTTGGCAACCCCAGTTTCCTCTCCCTAAGATTCCTCTGGGAAAGGCAGAGGAGCATCCATGGGAATGGTGTCCAACTTCCACACAGTTACCAAGCAATAGGAACCTCCACTGGGGCTTACCTTTACAAATTTACCATGGAGAAGATATGGAGACTGGAAGTCGTGCTGACAATTGGAATAAGCCATTCCTAACCCCATCCCAGAGCCAAAAGCAATAGGCCATGTCTTTCCTGTGGGGAGGAAGCAGAGAGGGCAAGTCAAAGGCAAGGAAAGCTGTTTGGTTTGGATTGTTACACAAGCACCAGCAAAGACTAAATTACAAAAGGGGCATATTAGGCAGTTTCATTCTGTAAGTCCCAAAAATAGAAGAACAAGAGTGAGTTACATCACATTTAGAATTTAGCAGAGAGCAAGCTCTGAATCCAATGTATTACTGAGAACCACATAATGGGGGATTGGACTAACAGGCTGGTTAAGTTTTACACCTCAAGGACTTCTGGGTTTTCAAATACAACTACAAAAGGTGGAAATTGGGAAGCCAGGCAGTCAAGATGAGGGCAGTGTACTCACTTTTGAAGAAGATGACTGAGAAAACAATTCCTAGTCCAAATCCAGCACCTGTAACAAGAAATGCAGTGAGTGGGGATTAAGATAATTTTCCATTACTCTGTATTATTTCATTCTTGACAGCAATTCTTTGCTCCAGCTCAGGGTATCACACTATAAATATCTGATTACCTGTAATTTCAGCACACCAAACCAAACTGTTCTTAAATAGCAATTCTGAAAAAAGCAATTCTTTTCTTAAGTAACTGTAAGCAGCTAATTCAGCTTAGAATCCCAACATATATAATAAATACATTATCAGGAAGATTTGGGAAACAAAAACTCTCATTCCAGGGAAAGTTCCTGAATTTCTGTCACCATCTACAACGTGGAATTAAAATTTATTTGGCTCGTTGTCAGCAAATGAGAAACACTTAAATGAAAACTTATTGTGTCCTTGAGCTTCAGATTTTGCAGATGAATATCTCAGTGTATTTCGTTTATCTCACCATTTAACTGCTTCAATGTGTGTCCTGAGGGCAGCAGAACTTTGAAGCTTTGTGTTATTCTATCCCTTACAAAGAAAGCTCCAGGCTGCTTATCTTTCACATCCACAACATTCATTATGGAGCATATTTAAACACATTAGGAGTGAATGACTTTTCACATCCTTAATACTATATATAGAAATAACTGCAGCAGTTGAAAAAAAAATTATCCAGAGCCATTAAAACACTTGGCATATTTCAAATTAATTTCTGCTTTGCTTGGAAGGTGAGCTTAGGATTTTCTGCAAGAAGTCAGGCAAGTCTGCAAAACTCCTCTCAGGAACCAATAAATGTAACAGTGAAAACTTGCAGCTGAGTGGGCAAATTCTACCTTTAATTTTATGCACTAAAGACAAGAATTTCAGATAAGGCACGGAAGTACAAAAGTTTAAAAAGGGGGGGGAAAATCAGTCATGCATATGCTTGTTAAAAGGAACAACCAACAGTTTCAGGTTTATTTTGCACCAAACACGTCCTGTTATGGGTTTCAATTCTCTTCTTGCAATACAAGAAATGTAAATTAAGTGTAGTGAGTTTATTACATAAAACACATCCTTTTTTTGTATTCCTAAGAGCACGTGATCCTTCCTTGAGATCCTGTTGAACACATTACTGGCCTGAGTCCAGAACAGTGCCAGGGAATCCTGTACCCTCTTGGCAATATAACATGATGTTTCACTTTTTTAATGGTTTCTTTTGCTCTTCAAACCTTTTCCCTTGCAGAAAGCATACTACTGAACAGTTTACTCAGACAATCCTTAATGCATCCTAAGGACATCAGGATGCACCATGTGGCACATTAACATTTATTGATCAGGAAACCTGGACTATCAGAACAGAAGTGACCAAACCCAACACTCCCCTTAGGCCTTCACTGTGTGTATTTACTGAGAGCTCCAGGTAAGAGAGGCTTTAAAACCCCTTCCTTCCACCCCAGATTTCAGCTGTGCCAGAGGTAACTGCTTTCCCAGGTCGTTCCAGCTTCGGGGCAGCCTTACAAAACATGCAGCTCAGAAGAGCTCTGAGAGCCAAGTGCTCCTGACACAACTCCCCCAGACACTTCACACAAGGGCAGGTTTGCACTCGAATCATCTGCACAGCTCAGGGAAAGGCTCAGCTCCTCAGATGTCTGCTCAGAGGTTGGGGTTTTGCTGCATTTCAGACAGTAAGAGATACACTCCTTGGAGCACCTCCTACAACCCCGGGGTTTGGCAGGCCCTGCCAGAGCCCTCAGGCACTGCTGGAGCCTCAGCTGATCCCCCTGTCCCCCTCCCCAGCACGGCCCCTGCCACAGCCCAGCTGCTGCTGGCTCTGCCCCAGTGTTTATGCCATTAAGGATAATTATTATCTCCCAGGATCCATCCAAGGGCCGTGTGTTTGGCCCCCTGACCCATCCCCTCTGCCAGCCTGGCCCTACAACCCTCTTGCTTTGGGCTCTTGTGCCTCGGGGCTGACAGGGACTCTGTGGAGGGAAATCCTTCTGCTCAGAGAGCACCAGGCACTGTTTGGGCTGCCCCAGTTCAGCAAGGCTGCCATGAGGGAGTGATACCAGTCCCTGGGAAGGTCCCCTCTGCCAACCCAAACACTGGAGCTGGTCACTGAGACACGATGACAAATCCTGCATCATCTCCATGGGCAGTTTCTAATGTCACCACATTTTCCATGTCCCCAGTCAAACCCACATTCTTCTCCCCAGCTTGGTGGTGAGCTGCTCCCTTTTTTGTCTCAAGGCAGCCCCGCACTAAGGGAGGGACTAGAACTAAGAGAGTTGCTTTCCATCTACTTCCAGAATCACTGTTAGCTTGTTTCCTTCCCCTCCTTCAGATGTTCTCTCACATTACAGCCCCTCAGAAAGGGCTCCACACGGATGCCATCAATGTTCCTTCCTGCTGGTCACAGAGGAAGCTACAGGATACACTTAAAAGGTGAAAAATGTATTATTTCTGTCAACTGCAATTCAGCCTAAGCCCAAAGCAAAAACTAGGTCTTGCCCCATGCCAACACTACTGTTAAGCAGATGTGGTTCAGCACATCTTTAGAACACTCTGTTTTTCCTGAAGCAGCTAATTTGAAGGGATTGTTCTTTTTCATGAAAATGCAACTTTGGTGCAGTTTTGGAGGACATGACTGCACCCTGTTCCAGCAGGAAGGGCAACACAGTGACAATGAGTACAAAATGATGGTAAGGTATCTACGGCCTTGCTTTAAGTAATAAAAATGCTACAGAGAAATTAAGGAGAGTTGACAGCGAATGGGTTTTGGTTTTCTGTACAAGGCAACTTGAGAACCAAACCAGAAATGTACCTCAGCTCCCTCCTCTCAGAGGCAGTTTGGTTCACTCCTCTCCTCCTGAGGCACAGCTGGACACTGTGCTGGAAACTCTTGTGATCACAACGCCCTGTCAACAACAAACACCCAATCTGCCCCCTCACATCAGCCACTGCATGTACAGCATTTCCTCTCCTCTACTTGGGTTTAACATTTAAAAATTGGTTTTAACTTAAACCCAGACCCTTCAGCTACATTTAATTCCTTAGCCCATCTGGTTAAGAACCTCTTTCTGTGGGTAGTTTGTCACTCATCTTCATTCCACTAGAAAGTATTTGTGGTTATGCGGTCATTTCCTGTGTCTCCAGGACCAAGGGGGGGCAAAACCATCTTGCCTCGGGAGCAAAGTCATGCATTTCACTTTAATTCTATATAAAGTTACACCAGAGATAAACAATGGCCGAGCTGTTGATGAGTTTTACAGGTTTAAGTTCTCACATGCTCAATTTCCTCTTAAAGAGGCAACGTGTTGCTTCAAAGAGCCTCCCACCTGAGCAGGGGACACTCCAGCTGTTCCTCCTAAAGAGCAGCACCTCTAGGCCAGCCTTTAACTTCGTAACAATAAAACATGAAAGGTTTATCTTACAATCAAAACAAACGAACATGGAAAAGCGAAGGGCTTGATTTTTCCCCCCTCCCTTTCTTGCATGACAGACTCTTTGGAGGAAAAGGCCACAGGAAACAGTACAATGCATTTTTCACCTTCTCTGACAGTTTAAAATGTTTAACTAGAAAAACAGTCTCTTCCACCCCACATCCATCACCTCAGCCTAAACTCATTTACAGTGCCAGCAGGGGACAGGACACTCCTGTGGACATCTCACTCCTGCTCCCTGGGGCATGGACTGGCCCAGCCACACAGAACTGGGATCAGGCACCAAGCCCAGTCTCCAAATCTTTTACATTCTCCACTTTTTTTTGTTTTAAGCTCTTACACCTTCCAAGAAAAACGTCCTGGTACCTCCAATCAATCTCACACACAGGAGAGCACGTGCCATCCACCCAACAGGACGTCATAAAAGTGTCGGAGAGAAACACAAATCTCCAGGATGGGCTCCTGCCCCACGAGAACATCTGGGAAAAGGGTTTTTTCCTATAAATTCAATCAACAGTCCCTCCAAGAGCAATAGGACACGCTTCTCTCCCGGGCTACCCAAGTAGCTCTGGGCTGAGGCAGCTTTAAGGCAGCCACACCTAAATGGGCTTTGCTCGACACTTAAAATAGAAGGATTAAAATCTGCTCCTTGACATCTGGCAGATGTGGTGCTGTTACTATAGCAGCTGGAAGGTTTTCAATTACTTAATCTGACAAAAAGAAAACTATTATTTTCCTTTGCCACTCCTCAAGCACAAAGACAAAAGCGAGGGCTTCACCCTCCAGTCCCACTTTGACAAGATCCACAGAGAAGTGCTTTGCAAGAACAGGGGGGAAGCTGCCTTCATGCACCAGGGCCTTCACTTAGCACCAGTTAGAAATCTGAGACCATGAAATCACTTATTTATGGAGAGAATTAATTTTAAGCAGACTCTTAGCGAGGCCTTAGTGGCAGGAACCAGCCTTTCTTCAAACACCAGCTCTGAAGCTTTCATTCCCATCTCCCCCGTGGTGTGGACTGTTTATGTAGCAGACAGAAAAATGAGCAAGGACACTGTAAGAAAACATGCTGAAATTATACCCCAAGTACTCGAGGAAGAAGCAGAAAGAAGTGTGTTTTGTTTTCTTCTAGCATGTGACTGTAGGAACACAGAATATTAATATCCAAATACCATTACAATAAAACTCCTGACATGCTTTCAGGGGGCTGGTTTCAGCTTTAAGGACTTGTGAGGGTCAAACAGTGCCTGAAGGCAAAGCTTAGATAAACATCAGCACTGCTGCAGAGGGACAGGCAGGAAGTGGCCGTGATCTCCCAAGGAATCACAGCAATAACCTTGGAGCAGGCCACAGACTTTTCATCCTCACACTGATGGATGAGCTGTGAGACCTGAGGGCACAAACATTTCCTCCCTCTTTTAAAAGGGGAAGGGGAGAGGAGTGGAAGCTGCTCTTTGAAGAGACAGTGCAGCTTCACTGGGAGGGTGGGCAGGCCCTGGCACAGGGTGCCCAGAGAGGCTGTGGCTGCCTCTGGATCCCTGGAAGTGTCCAAGGCCAGGCTGGATGGGGTTTGGAGCACCCTGGACTGGTGGGAGGTGGCCCTGCCCATGGCATGTTCATCTCATTGAACAAGATGAACTTCAAGGTCCCTTCCAAAGCCAAACCATCCCATGATCAATGTTGCATGAAGCTTTTAGAGAAATCAGGGCCATGCTCAGTTCAGAAGCTCATGTGTAAGAAATCAGCACAGCACTGACAATGCAGAAAATACACCTCTGACAGGAAACCTTACCTTGTCTTACTGCAATAAAATATTCTGCTCATGGAAACAATAGCATTGCTAAAAGGTTTAGCAGGCAAACAAACTCACATTTAGGGCTTTGGCAGTCTGATTGTGAGGGTTAGCAGTGATGGTGCTTCACACCCATCCAACACAGGCTGGCCAGCACTGACGTCTGCTGGCCCAGCTCAGAAACAGAGGCAATTTAGAGCAGCAAGAGTTTGGGGAAAGGAACGGTGAGGAAAGGAGCCTGACCCTTCTCAGACCTCAGAATTGTTTCTGATGTAACAAAGGGCTGTTCCCTCCTACTGCTGCGACATCTCCAGGACCAAATGAGAGGTTTATGATATCACTTGGCTACAGCCCCTTTCCCCTGGGCAGTGTCACTGTGTGCCACATCCCAAAAAAGGCACAGCTGGCACCTCACCAATGCACCAATGTGAGCACCAGCAAGGCAGAGCACTCTGGATTCATTTCCAGCAGAGCAGAGCTTAGGAGGCCTGGGGTTTGCAAAGCCTGCACGAGCAGATGGATGTCACAGCTCCTCCCTCAGGTCTTCTTGCACCAAGGCGATACCCAGAGCAGGCTGGAACAGTCAGGGAGATGGTCTGGTACTCCTGGGCAGGGCACAGCTCCCCCCTGACTCACCTGGGCACAATGCAGTCAGGAGGAGACCTGAATTCCTAAAGATTTTCCTGGCTTTTTCTTCCAACAGAGGATAACAGCCCCTTAATTTGTAGGTGGTCATTGTATTCAGAACTCTAACATCAGAACTAAATACTGTGGTCAGATTTCTGCCTACAAGCCTATTCTCAGAGCAGCATTTGTCCAGCTCTTCCAAAGAAAACAACTGTTGTTGTCTGCTCTGTGCTGCCTCCCTGCACAGCCTGAGCCAGGAGCAGTTAATATTTACACTACTTGGGCTGCAGGACACAGCCAGTAGGGCTGGATTTTCTGTACTACAAAGGAAAAGAACTCGGGGTTACAAAGCTCACACAACAATCCAGTTTTGTGCTCACATAATATCTGTGCTCTCCACTATGAAAAACAAAACCCCAAAAGAAGAACAAGCCTTTCGACCCAGTAGCTACGACTGGATGGTCACAATGCAATTGCCAAGCAAAAAAACACTTCAAAACAGGAATGTCAGGATTTTTGTATATTTAGACAAAGTCTAATCCAGTTTTCAGAAAGGATAATCAAGTTTTATCATTATATAGACTGACTTTATCCTATTCATAACCATGTGAAGGATTATTTAAAAATACTGACATTGCAATCCATACAATGATTCTTTCTGAAACGTCCAATCTGTGCAATGACACAAACAATACCATTTCACCCTTGCCATTAAGAGAACAGCTATTCAGGCAGGCCAGATCATGCAAGCCAGAAGAAACCATGTTAACAGTTGCAGGAGAATTCAAAGTGCCCCTTTCTCTTTAAAAAAAAAATCCCTATTAAATGGAAATTAGAAGCGTTTTATTTTCAAATGTCAAAACAGAGGATTAGAGGAAAATGAACATCACTACACTGGGCTATTTACAAGCTTCCAGGCTGAATTTTGGTCAATCACAGACATATATCAAAACATTTCTCTCCTGAAAAAAAAAATGAGCTTCAACACAGCAACTTCACACAGAGGAGTCAAGAAGCAAACAGCTTTCCTAGGATTACCTTTCAGTAACAGGGAAATTACAGTGTTCAACTCATTTAAAACTACAACAGCTTCCAAACAAACCAAGGCATGCAGGCACACAAACCTCTTTCCCTGCCACACATCCTCTTTATTGCCTCTCTGTCTCCTGGAAGCAGCTCATAATAATAATTTGTCTGAAATTACAGCCTCGCAGCAAAAAACAACTCTGTCAGTCTTTTGTGAGTAGTTGTCTTCCCAAATAAACAGAGGTGAACTATCAATCAGTTAAACAAACAAGCCAACCCTCTGAAGGTGTTTGGAGCCTGCAGGATGGAGGGAGAACACACCACTATTTACTTCATCCTCCCTCCTCCCCAGGGCTGTGCTGATGAAAAGGAAGAAATGGCTGTGAGGGCTGGGGAAGACACACGAGTTCGGAAGGGTTTGCAAGCTGGGAAGGAAAAGAAAGTCCCGTAGTTTGATTCTCCTTCCCTGCACATGAACAAGCAACTTTTCTGTAAAAAAGCAGCAAGTTGCTTTTCTGTATGAAAATGAAAAAAAAAAAATCAGTAATCAGGATGGAAGAGGGAGCAGAAAGTTAAATTATTGAAATGACTGCAGAAAGTTAAATTATTGAAATGACTGCCTGGGTGAAAAGCCTTGGGAATAGAGCAAAGCCAGAGCCAGCAGGACCTGGATCAGCAGTGAGAAACCACCTGGTGAGCCAAGAAAACCCAACCCAGTCCTCACAGCTACACTGGGAATGGAAGGGGAGCAACACCTCTGGGACATCCCCATCATGACAAAAACAAATAAATATCAGTCTTAATAAAAAGGTGAGCACCTCAACTGCCCTGAACAATGGCTCAATGTTTTGTGCAGGCAGAAAGAGGCTGAGCTCCTCTCTGAAATGAGATACTGCCCTAACGACGCCTGACAACACCCTCTGTGTGGAACCAACAGGAAAAGGTTCACACCAAATTACAAGACCCACACAGGTAGTGCCCAAGAGCTCAAAAACATAATACAGCATTTCAAAGGATGGAACACAAGATAAATATTTATTTTGGACGTTCCAGTGGCAGGAGATCAAGTTTTTTCCAGGAGCTCCGTCTCCAACTAAAACAGTGCAGCACAAACACTGGTGTAGTGGGAATCCTGACAGACTAATATTTAAAAACAGATTAGTGCTAGTATTTAAAACCAGATTATTGCTAATAAAGCCAGCCTGACCGCTCTACCTCCCCTCCTCTCTCTCTCCTGTTTCCCATGTCCCTCCAGCCCTCAAACTAATCCACAGGAGTTATGTGTCCCCTCACAGACACTGGGAAATGGCCCACATGCAAGGCTTCAGAAATTCAGTGCTTCCCTTTATTTAGAAAGGATGGGATGGGAAAACACAGCACTAATCACAGTGTTTGGGTTTTTTCCCAGCCCTTGGCTGGAAACATCTCCCTGGCTGTAGCACTCAGGAAGGATGTAAAGGAACCTTTGGGAAGGAAACCACAGCCACAAAAAGGAAAAGGCTCACAAAAAAGGACCAAGTTTACCAAATCCTACACCCCACATGACAAGCAATTAAATTCTCAAGTAAAAAAAAGTTTATTTTCTTTCTTTCCAGGGTAACAACCACCCTTGATAGTTTATTGGGAGCTCCAGCAAACTTTGCAGTGATATTACAAACCCAACCATGACAACCACACAAGGTTTTAATGTGCCTGCAGAGGAAACCCTCATTCCCAGTGGGACAGCCTGGGAGGGTCTGTGCTGTCAGCACGCACTGGGCACCCACTCACTCCACATTTAAAGCCCATCATCATCTTCAATCCCAAACTACTGGAGTAGGAAGCAATTTGGGGGTTGTTGTGACTGCCAGAGTTCATACCAAATCCTTTGCTGGTCACACCAAGCAGGAGGTTCTCAGCACGAACGTTTCAGTTACTTATCAACTGTAAAAACACACAAACCAGAAAAATGCTCTCACACACAAAGACAAACACCCCCAGCCCAGCACACTGGGTTTGGTAACAAGATAAAACTAAAGAGCTGCTAATCACAGTGCATGCCACAGTGCATGTGACCTTTTCGGGCAGCCTAATGAAAAACACGAATTTAACCAAGACCTTCACTCAGGGCCATCGTGAAGCCAACCCTGGGAATCAATCCGTGGTCTGGAGCGCTCCTGCACAGGGCAGAGCACGTTCCCTTCCTTCTGCTGCCACTTCAGGATGGAAGCAAACACCAAAACCAAACACAAGGCCTGCTGAAGGGACGGGCTGTAGCCAGGGCAGGTGACACCAGCTGGGCAGTGAAGGATGGGGCCACCCAGAGGGACCTGGACAAGCTCGAGCCCACGGGGACCTCATGAGGTTCAACAGGAACAAGAGCTGGTGCTGCACCTGGCTGGGGGATGAGCAGATGGAGAACAGCCCTGGGAGAAGGACTTGGGGTGATGAGGGGGGAGAGGTTGGACATGCCCCAGCCATGCCCTGGGCTGACCCCACAGTGGGGGCAGCAGGACAGGGGGGATTCTGCCCCTCTACCCCTTCAAGGTGAGACCCCCTTGCAGAGCTGCCTCCAGCTCTGGGATTCCCAGCAGAACAAGGGCATGGAGCTGCTGGAGAGAGTCCAGAGGATGATCCAAGGTGATGAGGGGGATGGAGCAGCTCTGGGAGAGTTCGGGGTGTTGAGTCTGGAGAAGAAAAGGCTCCAGAGTGACCTAATTACCTGTTCCAGTACCCAAAGGGAGCTATGAGAGATGGAGAGACTATTTAAAAGGCCCTGCAGTAACAGGAGAAGGGGGAATGGGTTCAAACTGTAAGTTTGGTTGGATATTGGGAAAGAAGTCTTCCCTGTGAGGGTGGGCAGGTCCTGGCACAGGCTGCCCAGTGAAGCTGTGGCTGCCCCATCCCCAGAAGTGTCCAAGGCCAGGCTGGACAGGGCTTGGAGCAACCTGGGCTGGTGGAAGGCGTCCCTGCCCATGGCAGGGGGTGGAACTGGATGAGCTTTAAGGTCCCTTCCAGTCCAAACCAGTCTGGGATTCTGTGAAATCAACCCTGTATCCATTTCTTTCAGCCCCCAGGAGAGAGGATGTACAGAATTCCTACATGTACAGCTGCATCACAGAGCAAGCTCTTGTTTATACTCTGGCATACTTAATATTTTATGATAAAGCAACCAATGCTATGGAAATGTAAACATATCTGGATATGTTTGTCAGACCAAACTGAATAGAATTTCATACGGAAAAACATTGCTCTGGAGCACTTGACACTTTCCAAAGGTCTGTTATAAACAATGGAAGTTTCAGTTTACTTAAAATTATTAAACATCTTTTCTAATGGAAAAGTATTAGGCAACTAAAACCCCGGAGCTCCTCATCAGCTTTCAAGCACAAGACAACTGCGGCAGCAAGAAATAAACATTCAGCTGTCCCAGACACTACTTCTGGTTGTAAAAGAGACATCTGCACCGACATGGAACGAATCCCGTGTGTGCCAGACACAGCACTTCTCGCTCTACACATTGAATTAAAGATTTGGGTTTGCAAACACCTTTTGTGAAGGCAGAAGCTCTGGTTGGTCTCCCCTTGGGCAGGTGATCCCAGGGCGAGCATCACCAACCCTAGGAAACTCAGTGAAACCTCAGGCAGGGCTTGTTGCAAACCTGGAGCCCCGCGGGCACACGCACAGCCCGAACTTTAAGGACAAATAAAACCAGGAATACCCAACAGAACCGCTCCCCTATTTTAAAAACCCGCAGAACGGCAGTGCCGGGGCTGGGCCAGGGCCGGAGCTCCTCAATGTCACACTCCACGCTCCCGCAGCCATCAATGAGCACATGGCAGAGCTCTCTGTCCCACTGCTCTGAATGAGCGCAGCGCTGCCCGTGCCTTGAGCGGTGTGAACAGCCCTGCACGGCCCCAGCTCCGACCGCGCCCCGGGCAAGGTCGCGGCACAGAATGAGCCCCGGGGCTCATTCATTCCGGCCCGGACCCGTCCCACATCCCTCGTGGGAAGCTCTTTTACCTTCCTCCCCGTGAGTGCCCAGAGCCCACAGCCGGGCCCGCCGAGGGGTCCGAGCCCGCGGCCAAGGTCACCTTGGCCAGGCCCGGAGTGGCCCTCCCTGCCCGACCCCTCGGGGCAGAGCTCAGAGCGGACCCCCCGCGCCCCCCCGGCCCGCCCGGGCCCACAGACCGCCCTGAGGCGAGCCCGGGGCGCCTGAGGGAGGTGGGGGGGGCACCGGGCCCCGCGCCGCAGGGACGCGCCGAGGGGCCTCTCCCGCCGCTCCGAGCCGCCCGGACGGCCGGCGGTGACTCCTCCGCAGGCCGTGCCGCCCCGCCGTGTCCCTGCC
>WBMV01000461.1:228293-285246 GCA_013396655.1 Campylorhamphus procurvoides
ATTCCTCATGCCGGGGGATGAGTCGAGGGGTGGGCGGGCTGTGAGGGGTTCGTGGCGGGGCCCGCCCTGCCCTGTGGTTGCCCACGGTTTCGCTACCCACGGTTTCCCTGCCCGCGGTTTCCCGGGGGAATGCGGTGGGGTCCCGGCGGGGGTTGCGAAGGGAGCGCCGGGCTCACCCGCGGGGGAGGCTGTGCGGGGTGCTGAGTGGGGATGGTGCTCGGGGTGCCGGGTACGGCGGAGGCGGCGGGTACCGGAGCAGAGAGGGCTGCGTCTCCTGCTCGGGGCTCGCAGGTTTCCCTTCCCCACGGGGAGGCTCCAGCCGTGTGGAATCCCGTGTGGATTAGCCCGGGGCACGAACCCTCTGAGCTCGGGGCTGTGGGAGGGAGCCCGTTCCATCAGCTCCGAGTAAAACAGGGCTCAAGCAGGAGCTGGCCCAGGCCCTGCCCTGCCTCTGTGGACAGGGCCTTTCCCAGAGCCTCCTCATGGAGGGAATCACTTGGAGGGAACCACATCACTCTCCTCTCCTTAGGAATTCATAATTCAGGTTAGCCAGCATAACACTCAGAGTATTCAAAGGTATTTTGTTTGTAGAGCAGCCCAGAGCCCAGTAGTGCAAGGGCTGGTTCACCCAGGGAGTGTAATCTTGTACTTCTTACTTTCAGTTTTAAGAATTTCAGAGGCAATGCCTTATGTGTTTTGCCACCTGTGTCATGCAGGATAAAGATCTTCAGTATCAGGGGAAAGGTGAAGAACAGCTGAGATCAAAGTTCTGCTCCTCTCCTCGGTGCAGGCAAGAGCAGGTGCTGTACCTGAGTTCTGACAGGAGGGAGCATCTTCTTGCAGCTCATTTTATCACACTGGACTCTGCAAGTGTGAGACCTGGCTGTGGAACTGGAAATTGGGATTCCAGCAGCCTATCCTGCTGTCTGCCATGGCAGAATTCCTCACAGGAGGAGAGTGGAAGGCAAACAAGGAGGCCTCGTGTAAAGTCACTGTGGTGGTCCCAGCTTGTTTAAGGGGCTGTGCAAACACGAACTTGGGGTCAGTGTAACTGTCAGTGTTTTGAAGGAGGTGGAGCACAAATCCTTGGGGCATTCCCTGAGTGTTGTGAGCTCATGCTGCCTTCTGATGTTTTCATGTTTAGTCAGGGAGACCACGGCAGGAGAAATTTGGTCAGAACTTCCAACAGGATGTGGTGGTTTCCCATGTTGTGTGGACTTCAGGGATGAACCTGCAGCCTCCAGTTACAACTCAAGTGCAAGCCCAGCCTTTAAGACCTTTCAATTTAGTGGTGTGAGACCAGAATATGGAAAAAGAGCCTTGAAGTGATGAATTGGCCCTGTTGTTGCAGAGAACAGCTGGTGTGGTGCAGGAGATTGGGTCAAACACCTTCCTGGTACCACAGGGTTACCACTATTTCTGCAGAGCAGAGATGACAACCTCTGTCTCCTCAAGTCCCTGCTCCTGGGGAGCTGGAGGGATGACTTGGAACTGTGTCCACATTTCAGTCAGGTGCTCAGTGAAACAGGGCAGGGCAGCACATGAAGCTTGAAAACTGCCTGGTTGGATGTGTCTCCTGAGCTAAAAATAAACGGAATGCACTGTTCAGGGCAAAGCAGGACCTGGGAGAGGGATCTGCTGAGATTTCTGCAATTGTGGGCTCTGGATGGATGGAATCCAGTTACTCTTTGTGAAAACTAAACCCCTTTCTTTGCAGGTTACATAAACTGGCCTGATCATGTTAGCAGGGTTTTCTTCTGCTGTGCGACTCTTGAGGAGAAGGAGGGCAATTTTAGGGAAATTTAATTCAATCAACCATAAATTCAGGCTGTCTAGTGTAGTGCTGGCTGTGCATCATCCTTCCAGGCTTTGAGAGGCAGCTGGGGAGTGCTGAGGCACAGCCCAGGGCCTGTGATGTGACAGTGACACCAGCACAGACCTCGTGTGCTGCTCACAGTCACTCACACTGTCAGGGCAGGGGTTGTTTGTCTGGACTCTGAGCCCATCTCTCACCTGGCTCTGTCCCTTTGGACACCCCACCACGCAGTGTGAGAGCTCAGGGGATGTTTTCAGTAGCCCCAGCAAGTCCCTTGCACCTCAGACCTTCCAAGAAACACCAACTTCAGCTGTTTTGTAGAGTCTGTGTTGTACCAGCCAAGCCAAGTGTGTGAGCTTAGCTAAATGTTATCCTAAATGGCAAATTCCCCAAATAATCAAGCCAGAGGGTATCGCTGGGATTGGGAATACTGCACTGATGCTTCATCTTGGGGTTTATTAGGGAAGGAAGAGCACTCCCAAGCTGAAGTTCTTCAAACAGGATTTCCTCATATGGTAAATATGTGTGCTGATATGGGGCTAGTTGACATCTGCGAGTGAAACAGAATGAAAGTGCAGCTCAGCTCTTTTGAATGACTATTTTTAGTCCTTATTGCTGTAGTTGAGTTGAGAAATGACTTTCTTTGGGAAGGAGACATTGCTGGCCTATTCAAGTTCTGCTTCCACAGCTGTCAGCTTTGCTTTCCTTCCATCCCTTGACTCCCCTGTGTGAGGGATGGCCGGGCAGCCTGGGGGTTGCACTTCCTCCTGCTTCCCAGTGCTTCCCAGTGCTCTGTACTGGGCCAGTTTGGCTTTGGTGGATCAGGGAATCCCAGAGTGGTTTGGGATGGAGGGACCTTAAAGCCCATCCAGTGCCACCCCCTGCCATGGGCAGGGACACCTCCCACTGTCCCAGGGTGCTCCAAGCCCCGTCCAACCTGGCCTTGGGCACTCCCAGGGATGGGACAGCCACAGCTTCTCTACCCAACCTGTGCCAGGGCCTGCCCACCCTCCCAGCCAGCAATTCCTTCCCAGTATCCCACCTAACCTGCCCTCTGGCAGTGGGAAGCCATTCCCCCTTGTCCTGTCACTCCTTATAAATAGTCTCTCTCCATTTTTCCTGTTGGCTCCGTCCATGCTAAGTGCTGTTTTTCTCCCCCACTTTAATCCAGTGTGGGTTAAGGGTTTTCTCAGGCAAAGGAGATGATTACAGAAGTAGAAGATACTCCCAATGATGTTCTGTTTTTACTGATCTTTTTTGTTCAATCACTTTATAGAGTGATTTATAAAGTGCTGTAGAAAATTTCCTGCTTTCCCACTGATTCAGGCAAGGAGTCCTGAGGAGTTTTTCAAAAGCCTCAACCAAGTAAATCTTTGTGTCTTTCCTTAATGCCCAAGGTCCAAAGCATGTTTACACTTCAGTTTTTCCTGCTCCTTTGCCACTTCAGGAATAAGGGTGAAAAAAAATCTCACTTGGAAACATGGGATTTCAAAGTTGAATTTCTTTAACCACTGAGGTTTCATCCTTGAAGCAGTAATTAATATTCTGGCCAGCATGAACTTCTCCCAATTTTCCTGCTCTCTCTAGCTGGGTTTTACCCCACATTTTGTTTGCTGAATGGTTGTGTTAATGAGAACATAAAGATCAAGAACTCAGGGCAGTGCAGTGGGGGTGTGGCCACTTTAAACTGCTATTTTTCTTCATGTTTTGTGTGATGCCTTCTGAAATATTTAATAGTCCTTGACTGGGGGGCTTGTGTTGACTTTAATTGAGAATTGACCAATTACCTGGCCAGGAGCTGTATCTGAAACACTGGAGAGGGTTCAGCTGTTGTGACTTAGCTGAGCTGAGTAATTCAGGGTTCCTGGACCTGGCCCAGTGGCCAAAATTCACTTTTTAATCCAGATTCCTTCCAAACAGGTTGTCTTTGCAAGTTGGAGCTCTTGCCTGTGTGGTAGATGAGACATTTGCTTTTGAGACTCCCTTTTTTGGGGCACAAGGGGGAATGTGGGTTGAGGAAGTTTTAAAGATGTTTCCCTTAGTTGGGCTGAGAGGATTTATCATGGAGAGAAAACACAGTGTGTACTTGAGCAAGGGGCTTTGCTTGTTTTCTATTTAAAATCTAATTTTTCAGAGCAGGTTGCCTGGGCAATGCCAGATGCAGTGGAATCCTCTCCTCCTCCTGGATTTTTGGGTACAGCCAAGTTGTGAGTGAGGAGTTGAAAACAGGATCTGTTCCTTGTTTGTGCCCCAAATAGGCTTGTATTTAGAATGACTTCAGTTGCATTAGGTAATACCTCGTGCTGTGTTTCCTGGAGGGATGGCCTGAACCTTGGCATCAACCAGGAGATGAATTTCCTCATATTATCCTCTGCTGGTGTTTTGCCCTCCCTCCCTCTTGAAGGGTTTGGAAGGAAATGCTCAGCTTGCTTTGAGCTCACCCTGTTTGTGCTGCACCTTCCAAGTTGGGCTGAAGAATTAGGGAATGGATTTGCAGGCACTTGACTTATCTGGCTGCCCTGCTCATAAATCACCTCCTTTATTCTTTCCCTGTGCAAATTAAACCTTGCTGGTTTATGCTTCATCAGTGTGCCTGTATTATTTCCAGTGCAGGCTCAGTTTAGGAAGCCCTGACTCTGGATTTAAGCCCTTGGGACAGAACTCCAGGTGTTTGCAGCCCTGCTGCAGAGCTTGTCCTTGCCAGGGCCCTGTCCCTTAGTCCTAAGGAGAGTGTCCTCCCTGACTTTTTGTTGCACAGAGTGCAGCTGAGTTCTTTGCTGCTGCATTGACTTGGAATTTCAATCACGTCCTTGTTGCAAAGTGGGAGGGTTACCAGCCTGGGTGAAAGCAGAACTCAGGATCTCACAATTTTAGCAGCATCAGCTGAAACAAGACTGAAAACAGCACTTAAGTAAGAGGATTTTGTGTGGAAGGAAAAAGGGTTGAGGCTGCACTGAAGACACAAGCTTGGTGGTTGCCTAAAGCCACCATAAATAAAACAGTCTGTTCTCCCAGGGAATTTTGCTTGCATTTCTTCAGGTGATACTTTTCCATTAGACAAGCTGCTGAGTTTGAAAGTGATGTGCTCTTACCTGCCTTCCCTGGGCAGTTTTGCTTTGGGAAAGAGCAGCATTTAAAAAGCTTCTGCCATTCCAGGTGGTGGGGGCCTGGCTGTGAGCCTGGGCTGCAACCCGAGACAGGCTCCAGAAACCAGAGATGGGGCTTTTGGTGACTTAATTCAGAGGAGAGAGCCATGAAATGGAGGGATGAGGTAAAATATCAGCTGTGTCGTGCTGACCACAGCAGGTAGAGCTGTGCTTGCCCACTGAGGGCTGTCACCCTGCACGTTTGGGGGTCACCACAGGGAGGTTGGGGTGTAGTCTTGGCTCAGCATGGGTGTGGAATAACTATGAACTTCATTTTAGAGTGAAGGAGAAACCTGACGTGCATTGAAGGTGGCACGTGCCAGGTGAAGCTCTTCTCCTGCACAAAACTGTCCCTTCTGCTTGAATTTATTAGAAGTTTTACAGAATTATCTGCACTGTTGGATCCCACACCAGAGATACACACACCTGCCTGGAGGTGTGGTTGAGGGCAGGACAGAAGTGGCAAGGAAAGCATGGAAAGGCTTCAAGAATGGGAATTACAGCAAGGGAAGGAGTTCTGAGAAGCGTGAGGATTCTGTTAGGTGGAGGTGTGATGTTCCCATGGGCTGTATGTAAGCAAAACCACAGTTTAAAACTTGGATTCCTGGGACAGAACTGGCCTGTGGGAGCTTTGCAGGGCAGTCAGCAAAGCACATGGTGTGAGCCCCAAGCAAAAGGCATATTAACCTACTTTTTTGACCTTTAGGCAACGGGGGAAGGCTGAGGGATGAGGCTGATGGGAGATCCCCTGTGCCTCCTCCCTGCCTCGCCAGGCATCCCGTTACTGGCCAGAGTTATCCCATGAATTTACAACCCTGGCCACCAGCCTCGAGGAGGCTGCAAAGTGCTGAGTGTGCAGGGCAGGCAGGCAGCTGCAGCTCCCAGGGCTGGGGCACAGCCCTCTGCCCAGTTTGGGCTGTTGTTTATACTGGGACCCAGCCCCGTGCCCAGTTTGGGCTGTTCTGTGTGTGTTGGGTGTGCTGGGACACAGCCCCATCCCGAATTTGGGCTGTTCTCTGTGTGTTGGGTGTGCTCTCCTGAGCATGTGGTGTTTGCTGTCACCTTGGCAATACAGTAGGTGCTCCCTCCTGCTCTGGTTATGTGCATTTTCTCAATTTTTTTAGAGGCAATTCCTCATAGAACAGAATTTAAGTTGCAGTTGACTGGAAGGAGAACCTGAATCTGTCAGGCCAGGACCAACTTGCCAAACTTGGCTGTTTCTGCAAGAAAAAACCTCTCCATTTCAATTGAGCAATTCCAAAACTTTTGTGACCAGGCTGATTGGAACATGAACCAAGAATAAAAGAGCATTTTGAAAAGGTCATTGAGCATTAACAGGATTAAAAGAAAACACCACAAATGACATGTTTGCAGATGGCCAGGATGGCAAATGACAGCATTGAGTCTCAAGAGCTGCTGTCTTTGTAGTAATTGTGGTTTCAATTTTAAAAATAAAATAATTGACCTGTGTAGAAATGAAGCAGACCTTCCTTAGGGATGGATTGGGGCGGTTCCTCAGGAATATTTGAATGGAAGGCAGGAAGGCAGTGTGAAAACCAGGTCACCAGACTTGTGAACCAACACAGACAGGACTGCATGGGCTGATTTCAGGGCCTGAGCTAACCCAGCTTGTGGGTTTACAGAGGAGATGAAGTCATGGAGTGGGAGGATGGGGAGGAGGGATCAGGAATTTGGGATCCCTCTGCAGGGCTGAAGCTCAGAGGGTGCATTGGAGCTCCTAGAGAAGGGCTGGCAGGGTCAGGAGGAGGATCCTGGGAGGGTTTCCTGTGCATGGGCAGGGGATCTGCTGGAGCTGTGAGTCACAGTGAGTGGGCAGGAGGTGGGGGCAGAGTTCCTGGAGAGCAAGGCTTGACTCTGCAAGATGTACCTTGTGTTTTGTGAAGCTGCAGGAAATGTGACTGAGTTCAACGCTCCACCTCAACCAAGGAAGGACTGAGAGGCATCTGATGCTTTAGGTGTCCCTGTGTGGTTTCACTGCCAGCAAAGCTGCCTGTGGGTGTCTGTCTGTCTGTCTTTTGGGGTATGTACACACTCAGCATCTCTCCTGGCAGTGAAACCCTGGCAGACATTGCAGCTTCCACATGAGGTGTTTGCAGAACCAGGGCGAGTTCTTGTCTCAGGGCTGTGCTGTAACAGGTTATTCTCATTTTGTTTAGCTAAGATTTCCTATCCGTAGTTAGATCTAACAAAGGAAATGTTATTCTGGGTTAAATCCAGCCTTAAAATGGGGAAAAAAGTCCTGTTGTGCAGCAACATCAGTCTAATTAAATCTTAGGAACAAAGTTGGTCAGTTCTACAGTCAACTTCAGTGTATCAATCCTATTTATTGAAAGTTAGAGGTGGTTTTTGCAGTGTGTGCAACTTTTCTCTGCAGCCCCCACTTTCATGTGGGGCTAACATTGCATAGTCACTCCCTGCCATGATTTATGGGGAAATGACTTCTTGCAAACTTTATGCTTCACGGGAATTCTTGGCACCAGATGAAAGCCAGTAAATTGCATTGTCATGTTCAATGACAAGTTTAATAAATAAAACATTGTTTCTGTTACCCAGAAGACAAATGCTGGTGCAGAAATCATTAGTGATCCTGGTAAAAGTTTGGGATAAATAGCTGTTCCCAGAAAACCTTGGTGCTGGTCCATCCTGCTCTCGTGTTTGTGAGTGGTGCCTCTTTTCCTTGGGGAGCTGGTGGAGACTTACATTGGATTCATATCAATTAAGGTGATAAGTGGTAAATCAGCTTGGAAAGTATCAAATATGCAGATAGGTGCCCTCTGGAAATGCATCCTTTCTGGGAAGGAGGTGCCAAGGAAGTGTTAATCCTTCCCCTGTGTGCCCTGCACCCCTGTAGATGTGCTAACAGGAACTACATCTGGGTATTTATTTTATTTCCATCGTGTTAGAACTCACTTGGTAATTGTTCTGGAGTGGAGCTGGGGTGGTGGGTGATGTCCTGTGGACAGAGAGCAGTGCTGGCCTGTGCTGGGGGTGGAAGTGAGGAAGGGAAGTGGGATCCAATGATTGGAAGGGTGCTTGGAAGAGCTGCCTAAAGGTAAAGGATTTGGGGAAACTCTAACCCATGAGCTTGTGTGGAGAAGATCCCTTTGGTAGCAGCTCCTGGAGTCCCAGTGCTACTCCTTTAATGTGTCCAGGCCTTGCCATGGCTGTGCTGTGAGCCTGAAATGGTGACAAGTGTCTGGTGTCAGCAGTGGTGCCAAGGAAAGTTCAGCTGCCTCACTTGCTCCCCTTCCCCTGGATTATTTTAGTCCCCTCTGTGAGACCTCGGAGCAGATGTGGGAGTTCCTCATTCCTGGAGAACCTCTTTGGGGAAGAGATCCCTCCTGAGCTCCTGTGTCTCTGGAGTTTGTGTGTGTTGCACTCCTGGAGCAGGACAGAACACAAAGCTGAGCCTCAGAGCACACCCCTGACAACGTGCAGGTGCATTTGCAGTGAGTGCAACACTGACCTGAGTTTAGAAAACAGGCTGTAAAAGTGTTTGCAGCCATTAATTGGGGCCAGTGCTGCTTTGTGCTCAATTGTGTGTAAAAGTTAGAGCAGAGCAGAGGGAAACAAATCATGTTGTGCAGGACAACGTCTGCAAGGAGGGTCAGAACTGTGACGTGACTTGGACAATTGCTCTGGAAATAAATACAGATTACAGGGGAGCTGGGGGAGACAGTCCAGCAGCTTCTGCTAAAGCCTTCTGATCCACCACTTCTGGCTTGGATTTTAATCTTTAATCCCTCTCACTTGGTGTTTGTGGAACGAGCCCTGTCACCACTTGGGCTCTTTGGTCTTGACTGTGGAAATTGGGCAGGACGTGTCACTGAGCCCACGGCGTGGCCAGGACTGTGGGAGGCCATACAAGCCCAAAAGACAGCCCAGAAAGACAAAGGAGCTCAGCAGAAGGAGGATGAGGTTTGCATCAATGTCTTGTTCTTTTAATAATCTTTGCCCTGGTATGACTCTGCACAGCATAGTCTTATCTTCAGGTTTTATTGCCTCCTTTGCTGTTTCTCCCCCCAGCACACCTTGCTGTCAGAGAGCCCTGATTTATGAGCCCATTACAAATGGGTTTTGGTGGGATCTGCCAGAGGAGGGTTAACAGTCAAGGGAAAACAAGTGTGGAAAAACAGATTGCGAGGAAAAAGTGCAGCTGATGGAAACGTCCTGAGTGCAGAACTTCTCTGGGGCTGCCTAGGTCAGACAGTTATTCCCCTTCCCATCTAACATGCTGAAGAGGGGATGCTGACAGCTCAGAAGGGAACCCTGCAACTTCACATGCTGCTGGACTTTTTATTACCCAAGGGTTACAATAATTCAACCCTTTGCTGCAGCTCCGAGCAGTAATATTATCCTATTGTGTAATTGGGAAAGGGAGTCTTCTGCCTTTGGAGCTCTGGAAGTTGGCAGGGATTAAACTGACAGGCAGGAGGGGAAGCTGGGCATGTGTTTCAATTAAAAAACTTATTGTTGTAACACCACAAAGCTGAAATGTTAGTCAGACATTCCTGTTGGGAGAACTGACAGGAAATAAGATGATTTACAATCTGGGGAATGTCTGCAGCAGGAAAGAAAGGGAAGAGAGTGATTTGCTGGTTGTGTATTTCTGGCCCTGCGTTAATTTATGAAGATATTTTGTCTCTGAACGGCCCAGTGACCAAACTGGTCTGGTGTGTGATTGTTCCAAATGGCATCAAGCTGAGCACGTGTTCTGGTTGTGGTGTCTCTTCAGGTTTTTGTCTTCTGGCTCTTCCCTGAACATTGAGATCCTCCTCATACTTGGACAACCTTCCAGATGCCAGTCTTGAGCAAAACTTGTGTGTTGAAGCACCTCAGAAACCCTTCTTTTGTCTGTTACATCAGTTGTGTGGCCTTCTCACCTTAATCTTAATTACTGAAGTAATTTTTAGGTCACCCAGTTGTTCTCAGCTGGCATCCTGCATGGAAAAGGGGGTTTGTGGCACAGCCATGCCTGGAGTGGAAATGTTGTGCTGGCTTTGCTGATGGAAAAGATTTGGTGGCCTGAGTGGCTGATTTCCCAGAAAGGGCTAAACTGGGAGAAGCTGCCACTGGTGTCACACTGGGCTGGCTCAGCCACCTCAGGAGTGACCTCTGAGGAGAGTTAATACAGAAACACAACACAGAAGTGAAACCAGCCTGGCTTTCATTTTGAAGACACGGCCCAACTCTGTTTATGCTGAGCAATAACAGTCCAGTGAGCAGGAATCATCCCAACAAAGGTGTGAAGGACAGGGAATTGAATCCACAGGGCTTTGGGATGAAATTCCGGAGCAAATTCCTGCTGACTGGAAGGCTGGGAGCTTTAAGTGAAGGCTTTGACCTGCTCTCAAGTGGAATGGCTTTGAAATGGGAGAACTGCAGGTTTGTGTAAACCCCCTTAAACTTGGAATATCAATTAAGTCAGAGGGAACTGGCACTGGAGAGTTGCCAAAACTTGGGAATAGAGCCTGGGAATTTCTCTGGGTGTGTACAGTGAAATGCCTGTGGGAAGGTACAATTTAAAAGTGCAAAATACTTGCTGTAAGTTGCCAGAGGGCTGCTGTCTGCTGGACAGAGCAACCAGTGTCACTTGTGTGAGGTGCCCCTGGCAGTGCTGGTGCCAGAAGGGCTCCAGAGGTGGATTTTGGGGTGCAGCCCCCCCCTGTATGAGGTCACAGTCCTGTGCCCTCTCTGCAGCCATGGGTAGGTCGGTGCCCTGGGCTGTGGCAGCTGCAGCAGGAGCTGCCTGCAGGTTTGGGCAGGGTTGGGGCAGCTCCTGTTTCCTGCCATCAGCACACTTCATTCCAGGCTGGGATATTCCTGGGCCCTGTCCCCCTCAGCCCCCTCAGGGATCTCTGGTTTTTTAAGCTGTTTTAATTTGTTTTCTGTGTTGAATGACATCTGTCCATACTCACCCTTTAAAATACACAGCTGTGCCCCTGTGTGAATGCACATTGATACAGGTAATTTGATTTATTTTTAAGCACTATTTTTTCCTGATTTGAGCTTCAGCACAGAGTGCTTAAATGACCAGAGACTTGTGGCTGTTGTGGGAGGGTTTCTCTTTTGGAAAGAAGTTAAACACAGCAAAGAGACTGAGGAGGAAATGCAGGCCAGGGAAGCTGAAACATAACTACTATGGATATAACCTTTTTCCCCTGTGAGAGTCCCATGGGAATGCTCCAGCAGGTGCTTAAGTGGAGATTCTAGATAGTCAAACATCTTCAGAGGAAACTTATTAAAGAGCTTTCATCTAAACTAATATTTTCAGTCTTTGAGGCTCCTATGATCTCTAAATCCTTCAGTGACTTCGACTGTAATAAAACTTCATTTAGGCTTTCTGTCTGAACTCCCTGCTCCTCCACAGGAGTTCTGGGCTGGATGAAACAGGAATGGTGGAAAACGACCTCATATCAAGTAAACACTAAGCTCATTAAGTCCAGTAACCTCAAAGAGCTTGGCTTTGAGAGCAGCCCAGCCTGGAGACAGCCTGTCTGATCACCTGCTCAGTGAGCAGGGGTTTATAAGGCTCTCCATGTCTAAAGGCAAAAATTCCACAGAAATGTTTTGTCTGGAGGTCTGTTAAAAACCCTGGTCTTCAGTACGTGATTTTACAAGAGAATTAAGCAAGTGGAAACCCAGAGCAGGTGAAGTTCAGAGAAGTAGGTGGGGCAGCCCTGGTGAGGTGGGTGACATGTCCTGGGTCTCCAAAGAGCACCTTCCTCTCACCCAGGTTGTTTGAAGGCTTTGGGGGGTTGAAGTGCCACTGATACCACACAGCTCTCAAAACTACAGTGGCAGCACATCCCTGGGGGTGTTCCCCTCCTGTGAAAATCAGGGGACTCTGTGCTGCTGGTTCTGGATGTGGCTCCTGTCCCTCTCCAAGTGCCTCCAGCTGGGCACAGCTGAACTGGCTGTGAGTTCTGTGCATGGATATGGTGATAGTTCAGTCCTGGATCTGGGGCCCCTTTCTAGGATAAATTGCTTCAGTCCTGACTAACTTCACCCAAGGATTTGCTTGCCCCCTTACCCAAGTGTTTGCAGGGTTTGGTGGGTTTATGTGAATTCCTGCCTGGGCCCCCCTGCAGGGGCAGCAGGTGCTCAGATCTTCAGGCAGTCCTGCAGCTTTCTGGGAGCTGATGCCTGACTGCAGGGCTGGAATGTTCTGCAAAGCTGCTGTGCCATAACCTGAGCTGGAGGAGAAACAAATACACACTCTCCCCAGCCCGGGTGTAAATGTTTATCTTTGGCTGTGAACGGGCACAACCTTTAGGGACATTTCATTATGGATGTGCCCTAAACCCAACACTCCTTCCTTTCCTCATTCCTAAGGTAGAGCTTAATTGCAGGAAGCTTTGCTTCCTGTTTCTCCCTGTCCTGGGGGTTGCTACTTTGGATAATGTTATAATGGAACTGTTTTGGTGTTGAAGCTGTTGTTAAATAAAACTTCTGGGGCTTGACAGGGCACGGGAGGGTGAAATTAAAGCTGAGCTTGTTGTATATGGGTGGCAAGAAATGGCAAAGGGAAAAGGGAGGAGCAGTGAAAACCAGGTGGCTGTTCCTCCCTTGAGCTGTGAGCAGAGGAACTGGTGCAGGTTTTGGGTGCTCTTAGGCCTGCAGGAAAGTGTGTGTGTGTTTGTGTTGGTGAAAAGGGAGCTAAAGGTTATTCCAGGACCGTGGTTCACTCATCAGTGCCTGTGGTAACGTTTGGGGCACGTTTTCTGGCTCTGCAGTCTCAGGGTGGCTTTTGTGGGTCAGAGCTGGTGTGAGCCCTTTGGAGAATGTGGCTGTGATTTCTGTGAATCTCTGAAGTCCCTCATCTCAGACACAGGAGCTTTTGGGGTGTGTTTTGCAGAAAAAAGGAAATAGTGGATCATGCTTTGTGTGTGTTTCATTCTGGTTTTCTGATAAGGCTGAAGGAGGGAGAGAAGGGGAGAGCTCTGGGCTGGAGCAGAGTTTGTCTTGGATGTTGGTTATCTCAAGCTGATCAGTGCAAAGGAGGAAGTGCTAAACCTGCATTGGGAGAAGGAACTTTCAGTTCCTGCCCAGGTTATCATTGAGATAATGTGGGGAAACAGCACATTAAACACTTGCACAAATGTGGGGTGGTTTCTGGGGAGGGAAGTACTGGACTCCTTTCCATCAACAGCACGGTGTTAACTTGGTGTTGTGGCACCTCAGAATTGCAATGCCAAGTCCATAATCCACCATCCAATATATTGAATTTTACTGTATTAATGCAAAACCTGCTGCTGCTTAGCCCTGGAACCTCTTGTGTCAGAGGAGTCAGGGAGTCCTTGTGTGTGTGTGGGGGGGATTTGCTGTGTTACCTGTACCTGTGGTGACAGAGGGCTGTTCTCTTCCCCCAGAGTGACCAGCAGCTGGACTGTGCCTTGGATTTGATGAGGCGTCTGCCTCCCCAGCAGATCGAGAAGAATCTCAGTGACCTCATCGACTTGGTGAGTTCTGGGTGCTCTGCCCAAGGCCTGCTATGGAAGAACGTTTTCTGAGGCATCCCTGGGGTGTGGTGGTTTGTTTGTTTGTCCCTTGTCTTCTGTCAAGGCTGAACAATGTCAGGAATCTGCATGTTTGTTTTGGGCAAGCCAACAGGTTGTGTGTGCAGGGACACTTGGGGATGAAGGGTCATTAGCAGCTCTCTTAATGAACTCCTGGCCAGGTTGGAGGCTGCTGTTTAAATTTGGAACAGGGTTGATGGCAGGCCCTGGTACCTGGGTATTACCTCCTGATAAACAACCTGCCTGTGAGCAGCTGTGGGCTGTGCCACCCCACACACTTCAGAGACACTGCTGAGGCTGTGGCAGGACACTGGGGGTCTGGAGAACACCCAGATCTAGGTATAATTTATGCTCCATCAGGTGTTCTGCAGTGCAGTGACAAAAAACCAAACCTGGCCAACCCCCTTGTACCCAATACCTGTTTTACTGCTTGAACTGGAACTCTTGTTCTCCCTTAAAATGGTGGTAAAGAAAACAAAAAGGATTTTAGGGTCATTACAAGTTTCAGAGGATTCAGTTGCACATCCTGTGATAGCCCAGTTAGTGGCAACTGTCCCTTAAAACTGTGGGTGGCACAGTTGCCTTTGGGGTAACTGAAGGTATTGCTGAAATATGGATTAAATCTCTACAGAACCTCCTATTGGGACAATTTGTTACTACTGCCCAGCCTAAACACATGGCTAATTTCTGACCCAAGCTTCTGAATTTGTGCAGACAGGACACTGAGGCTGGAACAGGGGTGTTAGACCTCTGAATTAAGTCTTTTGTCTTCTCTCTAGTGAGAACTGCATCCCTTTTCTGTGGCAGGTCTGAGTTTTGTGTGGTGCTGCCAGACCTTGCCTGAGACACCTCAAAAATCTGATGGTGCTGCAGATAATGTCTATTTGGGCTAATGCCTGTAATTAAACAGTTTAATTTGTGTCTGAGCTCTTTGTCATCTCTGTGTGCAGAAGAGCAGCTGCTCACCAGGTAAAGTTTGGTTGGGGATGTCTGTTCCTAAATGGTTGGTAAACTGTGGTTTAAAAATTGTGGCTGACTTAAATTTATCCAAGTCTTAAGTCCTTCTTTTACTTCCATAAGATGAGGGCCAGGTAAGAAAGCTCTGGGGGGCAGGAAAGAAATCATTCCCTGCAGGAAGGGATTATTTCTCTTTCTTGAAACCAGTCAGTAATTGGCTACATCTGTGCCACCAGAACTTGGCAACCTAAAGCATCGTTTTTGGGCTGTTACTGGAGGTGGGACACAAGTCACTAAATCACTGATCTGATCTGGTGTGACATGGTTGGACTGAACTGTACCAGGGTTTGAGGACCATTCCAAACAAGGCAGCTGTTTGGGCATCCATGGGAAGCTTGGCTGTAATTGCTGTGAGGTTTCTTTAATGACTCAGAAAATGGCTGGGTCCCTCTAAATGTTGGAATGACTTCTGGATGGTGCTCATTAGTGCTCTACATGCTTTCCATCAGCAACAGGCTCGCTGGGCTTCTTTTCATACTGCAAGTGTAACGTGAGCCAGACTGGTTTGATGCTTGTTAGAAGGTCTCTGTGATTCCCAGCCACTGCAGTCCCTTCTCTGGGGTAGAGATGGAATAATTTGTTAAATCCAGTCTGATTTCTTTGTTGCTGAGACATCTGTAAACCTGCTCTGCAGCCACTCTCAGCCTGCCCTCCCGAAGGCAAGAGCAGTGTGTGCTCTGCCACCTGTAAGAGCTCCAAAAACATCATAAGCCAGACTCAAGCAAATAGTTTTTTGACCTTTTTTGGCAAATTTCATCCAAACCTTCATCCAAAGCTGATGTTTTGATTGTTTCCTGTGCCATTAGCAGACAATAAGCTCCTTGAAGTAAAAGGTCAGACTCCGAATGCACAACGTGCATGGGCAGGTTCATTAAAATTGGGATAGAATTGGGAAAGATGGTGCTCTGATTTCTTGGTTTCCTTCCCTCCTTATGCTGCCCTTGTGGGGTAGATGTGAAACAGAGGCTTGTGCCAATTTTTGGGGTGAAGTTTAGGTTATCACTTGAAATCTGCTTGCAGCTCAGTTTGCCAGAGTTTTACAGGACTCATGGTTTGCTGCTTGCAGGTTGAAAGGAGAGAAAATCACATAGAAATGTCTTTGTGTGTTGAGAGTTTTCATAAACACAGTGAGAAACTGGTATCTACTTCCTAAAATCAGAGTCCCAGAATGGCTTTGGATGGGAGGGACCTCAAAGCCCATCCAGTGCCACCCTCTGCCATGGGCAGGGACACCTTCCCCCAGCCCAGGTTGCTCCAAGCCCCATCCAGCCTGGCCTTGGACACTTCCAGGGCTGGGGCAGCCACAGCTTCTCTGGGCACCCTGTGCCAGGGCCTGCCCACCCTCACAGGGAAGGATTCCTTCCATATATCTAATTTAAACCTGCTCTCTGTCAGCTTAAAACCACTCCTAGGCTGGTATTCCTGCTGGGAAGGATAGTCATGCTGAGTTCCCTCCCTGAGGTCCCTCTGACTCCATCAGAGCCAGGTTCTGCTGCTGTTTGTTCATGAAAGAGCATCTTGGTGCCCCTCTGAATCAAAGGAGTGTGTGCAGGACTGTCCAGGACTGCCCCCAAGTGTTGTGCTGACACAGGAAACTGCCCAAACTTGAACATGAAGTAAAAGGGTGGGTGGAAAAAGAGAATTTTTGGGTCACTGGCCCTCGTCAGCCCAGACGCTTTTCATTCATTAGGAAAACAGTTTGTGGTTTGCCCTTTCACCACATCTGTTGTTGGGTTTTTCAGGCTCCGGGTCTTCAATTAGAGTTCATTAGAGACCCTGTCAATCACAGCCCTCCTCAGGTCCTGCCTGAAAGGAGCTGTGCTGGAAATGGGCCTTGGCATGGAATGCTCTGCTTGGGATTCAATTAGTCAGGATTTGTAAATCCACTGCTCAGGGGCTCGGGAAGTGCAACTTTGGAGGAGTTGAGAAACTCTACAGCAAGAGTTTGGGGTAGGCATGTACCTTTGTAGGGACAACTCAGTTAAATGAGAGTGTTTTCCATGGAACTGGGAGCTCTGGAGCATCCACCTGAGAGGCAGTCCCTGTAAGAGGAGAGATATATAATGGGTTATATATATGAGATATATAACCCTACAATGGGTTTGTGAGGATGCTCCAACCCAGAAGCTGGACTTGATGATCCTGGAGGTCTTTTCCAACCTGAATGATTCTGTGAAGTGACAGCACTTGGAATATTAATACATTAATAATTGTGTGGCATAATTACTGTGTCACCTGGATGGGGGTCACATCTGTTCTCATGGCTTGCTGAAGTGAGACTGTGAGGGTGTGCTCTGCATGGAAATGTTCCTTGGGATCACTCAGTAAGGTTTTCTTTGGCTCATGGGAGTCCTGCTGCAGAGACATGAAGCTGAAGGAAGGAGGCTGACAGAGTTTACTTCTGAGTGTCCTATCAATTGATCCTGGAAGATCAGAACAATCCCCAGGGAATGATCCTCCTGCTTCCTTTCCCTTAGGATCGCTGTCCTGTGAGTCAGTCCCCTTGTGCTTTGAGCTGTGTTCTCTCCAAGAGGAAGCCCAAAGAAGGGATCAGCTTTTGGGCAGTGCTGCTGTGGGGGATCCTTTCCTAGGACTCCTCAGGAGCACAGAGTGATAGGTGGGGTTCCACCCCCAGAGTCCTTGTGGGGTGTGAGGTGGGGTTCCACCCCCAGAGTCCTTGTGGGGTGTGAGGTGGGGTTCCACCCCCAGAGTCCCTGTGGGGTGTGAGGTGGGGTTCCAACCCCAGAATCCCTGTGGGGTGTGAGGTGGGGTTCCAACCCCAGAATCCCTGTGGGGTGTGAGGTGGGGTTCCAACCCCAGAATCCTTGTGGGATGTGTTCCTGGAGGGGTGCAAGGTGGGTTTGTTGTGCTCATGGACTACGTGCAACAAACAGTGCATCTGTGACAGGGTGGCCTTTGTGACAAGGTGGCTTTGGCTGGAGGGTGGGAGTTGGTGTGTCCCCAGTCCTGGTAAAAGTCAAGCAGGCTCCTTCTGCAAGTGCATATTTCCTGCTGAGTGTTTAATTTGGATGTTTGCCTGGGTGTGTATAATAGAAATGAGATGGCAAATGCAGCTGACTGGGGCTGGTCAGGTGGCTGGCATGGAGTGGGGACAGGGAATCGTCCTCACAGAAAGGGCAGGCAGGTTCTCCAGGAGAGGAGTGTTTGCTCACAGCCATGACTTTCTCCCTCTCTTTTCCCAGTAAGGCTGGTATTGAAATAACACTCATTCCCCAAAATGAAAACTTTCTTGAAGAACAGAGCCAAGAAATGCTGCCATGGAAGAATTAAAGCAACAGAGACACAGCAGTCAGTAATTTTACTTATTCTTCAAGACTCTGTTTGCAATTAGAGATCTGAGAGGTGATCAGCTCTGCTTTCTCATCACAGGAGAATGCTGAAGTATTTTTAGTAGAACGTGTTGCTTTTTAAAATATCCCCCTGTGATGAATCTTAAAATGTATAAACTAATGATTTTGAAATATTGGAACACGAATCAGGGCCTTGCTTCATGTGAGCCCCCAGACAAGTCCCAAATCTGCTTCTCTGCCTTCAGTGAGGGAAGATAAATGAAGTTAGAGAATTTCTCCCCAGGCAAACTGCACTGCTTGGGCTGCACAGCCCATAAAGAACATGAGAATGTGACTGGAGCTTTTTGTATGCAGAGTCCAAGAGCTGAGCAGTGTGAGGCATCGAGGAGAGAGATAAAATAATTGGATGCAGATGCCCAGCTCGATGTCTGGGGAGGGTGGGAGATGTTTAAAGCAGAAAAATCAGCCCCAGTGAAAGCTGAAAAAGAAGGTGGTGGGAGCAGAAGTGCTTTGACAGCCCTGTGGGCTCAAGGCTGAGCCTCTGACCTGCTGTTTGCCCTGGCCTTGCTGACCTGTGGGATGGGCTCCTGGCAGTCCCCTTTCCAACACCAGGATCATTGGCTAAAGAGAGGGGCTCAGGCCCCCTGGATAAATCTGTGGTGCTTGAGAGCCAGTTTTTCCATTTGCTGAGTGGCTGTGAGCAGGAGCTTTTCCAGCTAACAAAGATTACCTCTGGATATCTTGATGGTAATTGGAGATAGCAATTAATATATGTAAATTGTTCATGTGCTGCTTGGCCCAATGCGCATAATCCCACTTTTATTGGCATGAGGGTGGAAAAGGGAATTTCAATTCTGGCTTCCTATCACTTGCTCTTTCTATTTTTAAGCCTTTTTGTCTTCCAGGCTCCTGCCACTGCAGTGCTGGTGTTAGAGACCCTCAAGATGTATTTCTAAATATCTTTAGAAGGGGGAGGGTGTGAGGATCACTGGGTGAGCTTGGATCCTGGTTAGAAACCTGCCTCAGCTCCATTCAGGATGAGGGGCAAAGCTGGGGTGCAGGAACACTGGAGGGAGTGTGCCCTGCACATCCAGCAGCAATTGGAGGGTCTCTCCAACACCAGCTGGACTCCTGACCCAAATAACCAGGACTTCCCAAGGTATTGATACTCTGTGAGGGCTCCTGGGAACTGGGGACTGGGAATGGGATACTGGAGTCTCCACCTGCAGGTCACCAGTGCCATCCAGGGCCCTCTGCCAGGTGGCTGCCTCTTGTTTCTCCACATGGGGAATCCAGCAAAAGCCCTATTTAATGCAACCATTCACAGGAGGAAAGCCAAGGATCCTGTTTTTTTAGTGGTTGTCACGTTTTTCAATGCAGTTCCTCGAGCTGAATTGAAACCTTCTGTAATTAACATGATGTCTCTGCCATGACATCTGTAACCAGCCAGACCTGGGGCTGCCACCTTGTTCACACTTGTCTTTCTCCAGAAGAGCTGGGCTGTTTAATTTTGGATTTGCTAATTCCTGCAGTGCTGCAATCCAGTGTGAATCCAGGAATAAAGCTGAGCTGTTCCCACCGTCAATTACATCTGGTCTCCGACACAAAAGTCCATTTAAGTGTCATTTAATGTACAAAGCTTGATGATTGTGTGGCCTTTGGACGTGGGATGGATCAAATTAAGGTTTAGCAGCGTGTGGATTTGTGGGAGTGACTTTAGTGGTGGTTTTAGGCCTGAGCTGAGTGGAGCCAGGCTCCTCTCTGGGGTTCCCACAACATCCCTTAGGCTGGGGCTGCGTTCAGCAGGGACAGGAAATTCTGAGGCTGTGCAGTGACTCAGAAAAATGACAATGATGTTTTATTAGGTGCTGGCCCAGAGGGGAAGGACCTGAGCTGGAGGTGGGTTGTGTGGAGAAGGGCTGTCCTGCAGGAGCACCAGGGCACTTCCACGGGCTCCTCCTGCTGCTGGAGCAGCAATTCTGTCCTTCTTCAATGTCAGAAGTTCACGTGCAATTAAAGCACTGCCATTCCTCTTGGGATGTGGCTTTTAATTAAAAACTGCTCTCATCCCCTGCCTGATCAGATACCTTAGCTGCAGATGCAGATTCAAAGCACGGATGGATCTGAGAGACTTTTTGGCTAATCCTTTGAAGTTTGCTTTGGCTTCCCAGAATTACAGGACTGTTTGGGTTGGAAGGGACCTGAAAGATCATCCAGTGCCACCCCCTGCCATGGGCAGGGACACCTTCCACCAGCCAGGTGGCTTCAGCCTGGCCTTGGACACTCCCAGGGATGGGGCAGCCACAGCTTCTCTGGGAGATCCATTCCAACCCCTTTCCACCCTCACAGGAATGGATTTCTTCCCAATTCCCAATCTAAACCTGCTCTTTTTCGGTGTGAAGCTCTTCCCCCTTGTTCCTCCTGACTCTTTAGAAGGAAAAAAGGTTTAATCCTTAATTTTGCTGCATTTAGCATAGTTTTCCAGTGTGTGAGGTTGCTGGGGAGGTCAGTGCATGCTGCCCTCTGAATAAACATGGAAAAAAAAGCAACAACCTGAGTGTGTTCGAGTGGCTAAGACAAAATATTAACTGTCCTGAGTGGGCCAGGTGCAGACTTTGATGTAATTCAGCCTGATAAAAGCAAGAATGGAGTGTGTGTAAGACATGGACAGCTGAAGTGTTTTCCTCTTTCCTCTACAGATTATTTTCAAGATGCTTGTTTAGTCCTATTTTTAAAAATACCCCAATTGTTCTGTTGCTAATAAGTTCCTTTAACCACCAGGTGAGTTAGGAAGGAACGGCTGAGCTCAGCTACTCCAGAAAGTGTAGGGTTTCCACTTTGGCACAAGTGATTATTTGTCTTGATAGCAGAGCAGTTGCCTTAATTAAAACACTGTCCACATACCTGGGCAGCTGTGCTGGAGAATAATGTTACCCAGGACAAGAGAATCCTTGTTGGACACGTCGCAGGGTGCGCTGCACTCACGTCTCACTCAGCTTCTCTTTCCTCTTGCTGCACACCCTTTGTCTGGCTCCTTGGAGAGAAACAGCCCCCAACACAAGTGTCTTGTTGCCTCTCAATGATGCTGCTGTTCCTGCCAGGCTGCACCCCCAGAGATCCCTCTCTTTTCCCCTCTAATTTGCATGGAGGGTGGTCTCACTTCTCACCACCCACAGAGCCAGCGGGGCTGGGAGCTGGTCTGGGGAATCACTGGGACATTAATGGGATCCTGAATGAACTGGAGGTACAAGGTGCAGATTGGACTCTGCATTTGATCTTGCACTGCTGACAGTGGGGAGAACTTGTGTCCAAACAGAGAGGGGAGCCCAGTCTTTGCTTATGAAACCACCCTCCTCCCTCCAGTGATGTTTATTTACAGTGTGGTGATGGATGGGACACAATCACTGCCTTGGCCTTGCAGTTGGGCCTCAGGAGTGGGTTAGTTCTTGTGTTCCTGAATTTGAGTCAGATTTCCCTGTTGGAGATATTTGCTCAGGCACTTCAGTGCATTTTGGCTCTTCAGTTAACACAGAATAAGCTTAATAAGAAGAGTTAACAATGCAAATCCACTGTTTCAGGCTGAGGATCAGTTGCCTTCAGAGCAGAGCTGTCTCTGCTGGGATCACAAGATAAATGGAATTCTGCAAGTCACAACAGTCATTTGAATGCTTTAAGAAGATTCAATTCTTGACATGGGGAAGAATGCAAAGGACCTCATTTCAGAAGGAATCAGCCTCATGAACATGGAGCTGAAGTGTTTAAAGCTGCAGATTCCCTTATTCAGATTGCTGCCTTTGCCTTGTAAGCAGTTTGCCAGAGCAGGAGAGGATGAGCAGGGTGCAGGAATCCTGTAAATTCATTCTTAGGAAGTACAGGAGCTGTAGAGAGCTGATGTAAGAAATCACATAAAAAGGATGTTCTTGGGGTAGCTGTGCCACACCTGGATGCTTTCCCAATAACTGGAATTACACAACCAGTTCCATCAGTTGGAGCAGCCATTCTTTTTATAAATGCTGTTGAAATGTTCTAATCCTTCCAAAGGAGATGAGTGGGTTTTGTTCTGCAAGAAGGAGAAGGGGAAAAGAATGGATTGCCTGGAGTCCTGTAAGTGTCTGTACCAAGGAGACAGTGGCTGTGGAGCTTGTTACAATGGAGGATTATAATACAGGGCAGTATTATATGCTGGGAAGTGTCTGATATAATGCACTCACTGTTGGGGCTGTAAGAGTAACCACAGCCCTCAGAAACTGGGAAAGTGACCCTGCTCGTGAGTATTTGTTGCCAAATCATGCAGAGATAAGTTTAGTGTGGAAATTCAATAGATTGCACCTTAAAAATGATGTGTTTAGTTCCTTCTGGTCCATATGGGATTGTGCTCTCCTGTTGAGCCATGGGGAAACCCCACACAGGGCATTTGCTGTTCTTAAAGTTAAATCTAAAAGTTATTTGTGTGGGGTTTTTTGTCAGGGGTGGAAATTCAGCTTTTCTGCAGGGGAGGCGACTCTGCCTCGAGTTTGGGGTTTCTGGTGGAAACACTTTGTGTGTGTATTTGGGGTTGGGGAAATAGAGCCTGGGGAAAAACTTCCCTCTTCCCCCAGTTCTGTTTTCATCCTTCCTGCTCCTCCCAAACAGGCCAGGGAGAGGAGCCTGGCCCTGGCCACTTCTCCCTGTGCTGGGGGCTCCTTAGCCAGGAGAGGGGATGTGTCCCACTGTCACCTCTTGGAAGAAGCTGGGGCACAGCTCTGAGGGGCTGGTTGGGTTGCTCCTGAGATCAGAGCAGCTGGCTGGAGTTTGTGGCCTAAAGAGTCAGCTCTGAATGAAGGGCTGGAGGGGAGGAGGAGGAGGGCACAGCGTGGGTCCAGCTGGGCTCACAGGTACTTCCTGTCACCTGTGCCACTGCTCTGCTGCTTTGGGTCAGCCCTGGGGGCTGCCAGGGCTGTGTGTTCCCAGGGAAAGGAAGGATTTCCCAAAAAACTGCTTCTTGTATTTACTCAGGGAGTATCGTGGTTCTGAGGCTGCAGCAGCCACATCTCCAGGTAGTAAATGATGGGCTTCTCGGAGAGCACTGAGCTGTGTCTGAGCACTGAACTGCTCTGCTCTTGGTCAGGGCTCTCCAGCTCCCCCTCCCTGCCAAGTTACACTGCAGAGAGCACAATAAAGGCTCAGACTGATGTTTCAGCTTTCTCAGCACCCTCAGTGACTTCACCAACCAAACCAACTCGTGGTTTGCCTCTTATTTTCAATTGGGTGCTTGTGAGGGTCGGGTGTTACACCCTGTGCTGGCCATATCTGAGAATCATGGAATGGTTTGGGTTGGAAGGGACCTTAAAGCCCCTCCAGTGCCACCTTCCACTGGCCCAGGTGGCTCCAGCCTGGCCTTGGACACTTCCAGGGATGGGGCAGCCACAGCTTGTTTTGTCATTGGCCATTTATGGTCTTTTTGTCTTTCCCAATCACATTGGTTTATGTGTCTCTGCTTCCTTTGATTATCACCCTCTGTAGTTGCCTTGTCCTTGGGATTAGGAATGTTTTTGTTTCAGGCACTTTGATCCCTTCTGTCCCATCTAGTGCATTAAAATAGTTTCCGGGCTGCTGCATCTTAAATTTGGTTTTCCCATGTTTTCTTTTTTCTTTCTCTCCTCCCCTTTTCATTTCTTATGAGTTGTGAATTCATCACTTCATGATTAATCTCCCATTGGATTGCCTTTTGTCCTCTTGTTCTCAGTCAGGTTTTCATCTCTGCAGTGTGGAGTGAAATCTGGAAGAGGTTCCACCCTTGTTATTTCTGTTATTATTTCATTAGCACATTGTCACCAATCTGGTCAAGAACTTGCTTGTTGTCCTGTGATCCTGTTGGGAAAGGACCCCAGTGGGATCAGTGGCTGGGTAATTAAATCTGGAATTACTGGAGGTGGGACCATGGGGTTGTGTTGTAACTTGAGGTTGTTTTTGAGCAGTTCTGGCTTTGGGGCAGTCGTGGGTTGTTAATACACAATCTGTTCTTTAGGGTGCCAGTCCCTTTTAACCTGAAGGTGTTTCCCTCTCTTCCCTCCCTGTGTTTTTGTCTCCAAACCCTCAGGTCCCCAGCCTGTGTGAAGATCTCCTCTCCTCTGTGGACCAGCCCTTGAAGATTGCACGAGACAAGGTGGTAGGAAAAGACTATTTACTGTGTGACTACAACAGAGATGGGGACTCCTACAGGTGAGCTTTGCCCAGCAGCTGCAGGCCCTTCTCCCTCTTAATTCCAGCTAAAAAAAAATAATAAAAATCAGTCATTTAAAGATTTAAAGCCTAAAATGTGCTGTTGTATCCCGTTAAAGGGCTGAGTGATGCATTTCTCTTTGCTTTCTGTATTTGGAATTAAACCCAGTCAGTTCTCCAGCAGAAATGACTGGGATGGCCTTGATATGAAATAAAACATTGCAAGGTTATAAAATCTTTGGAATGGGTAATGACAGAAAAGAGATGATGCAAGCAGTTGGTTTAAACAAAATCATCTTCTGCTTGTCCAAAGCAGGGTGGATTTGGCAGCTGGGAAAGGCTCTTTCACTCGTGTCTTGCAGGGATTGACTCTGACTTTGAACTCAGTGTCATTAGCTCTGTTTGAAAATCTTGGCTCAAGTTTTTAGCAAAGAAAAAGGAATCCCTGCCTACCCAAACAGCTGATTTATCCTGAGGACAGTAGGCAGAAACAATGCAAATAGTGGGACAGTGTAAGCTGTGTGTAATTCCAATATAATTAATTTTTGAAGCAGAAGGGGCTGTGAGACTGGAGTGGGACAATGAGGTTTCAGTGCTTTGGCTGCCACTCTGACAGTCTCTCTGTGAATGTTGCCATTAGGATGATGATTTTTATTACTTTTTTAATTATCCCCTCCCCTTTTTTGCATTTCCTGACTTCCCTTAATGGCTGTAGTGACAGTGGCATAGTTCCAAATGCTTAATTAAGAATCACAGGCTTGTAGTCCAGAAACCTTTGTGACTATTCCCTTTTATTCCTTCCCTTAACTGAGGGCTGGGAGGTGACAACCCCCGTTCATCTCCTGCCCTGAGCTCCCAGCTCAGCCAAACTGCTGCTTCTGGGGGGATTGTGAGGGTTCCACCTGCCTCTCCTTTTAGTTACAGGGTCATAATTTACATTTTCAGTGCCTCTAGTAAGTAAGGATTTGACTTTGCTCTGTGCAGATCTCCTGGAGTGTTTTATATTGATCTGGCCTGGATGTTTCAGGACTTCTGTTTCAAATTCTGGAAAATACTTAAACAATCCCTTTTCTTTGGCTCAGGGATTGTTGCTGAGGCAGGTGAGCTTGTAAGGGGTTTGAGATGGGTGAGTTCAGCTGCTTTGAGTTGCAGGAAAGGTCCTTCTCTAAGCTGGAGCTCATCTGGGGGTGGGTGATTTGCACAGAGAACACGCTGAGATTCATTTTGTCCTCGAAACAGGAGGAGGAGAAGGATGCTGGATGCAGAGTTTGGCAGTGCAGCTGCATTTTGGCTGAGTGTAGATCCTCAGGAGTTGTTATAAATATAACCTTTGCAGAGGGCCAAGAAGTGAGCAGTATCTTGAAGGTGAAGTGTCCCTCAGGTCCTTTAGGGTGCTTGTTCAACATTTAAATCATTTGAACCCTCTGCAGAAGAGCCAGGTGCCTTCTAAAAGCACTTGTGCTTTCAGCTTGTGTGTCTCCGTTGGTCAGATGTGCCTTGGCAGCTTCATGCCCTTAATCAGTTCTAAATTAGTAGATAAAACCAGGTTTTACAGGTTCTGCCCCCCCAGATGTGCCTACACAGCTGTAACCCCTCTGGCAGCTGTGAGAGGAGGGATTAGATCCCGAATTTCTGGTGGATCTTTCAAGAGATGTTTATTAAAGTCTCTTTGGATCCTCTTCAGGCTTTTGTCCTGAGCATCCACCACCAGATCACAGGAAACTGGGAAAGGCACTGGTTTAACAGGGATGTGACATTCTGCCATCACTAATGACCCCGTGTTTAATTAGGGCACGTGGCAGCCCTTTCTCCAAGGGCAGTGTCATGTTTGCCTCTGAAATTGCTCCATCTCCTTCTGAGAGGGTGTTTAAATAGTTCCAAAGGAGCAGGAGGAATCCAGTGTTTAAAATCACCCTGAAAATTTCAGGGCTTGTTAAGTGATGAGGTTTCAGCAAAGCTGTTTCATTTGTTCCTGCAGAACAGGCAATGTGTGTTAATTGCTGGCATTAAAGATTCCTGTTCTGTTTGATTCAGACATTCTGGATTGAAGTGATTCTTCCTTCTGGAATTGATTGGTCCCAGCTCTGTTTCATGGAGCAAATTCTTTCCTTCCCAGCACAGCAGAAGCCTTTGAAACCCAGCCCCACTTCCCTGGGCATGTTAATCCCATTCCCTGCCCATGTCCAGACACTTCTTTGTACCTCATAAAACCTCCAGTTGTTCCTGGGAAGTGGCTCTTACCCTAATTTAATCAATTAGCCCCAAATTCTCTGGGCTTTTAAGAGCTTTTGATATTTCCACAAACATCTTTCAGAACCACAGGCTGGATTGGAAGTCCCGAGGGTTCCACCCATGTGCTCCATCCCCCAGTTCCTGCGCATTCCAAACCAAACACCTTCCCTTCTCACTGCACAGGTTGCTAATTGCATTTCTTTTCATGCTGATCCAAGGATTTCAGAGCCTTTTGTGGACAGCCGAGCAGGAAAGGTGGGGCTGGGCAGTCAGACTTTCTCACTGGGATTCCACTTTTATAGGGTGGTTTTATTTTTGAGTGGCTTTAGAGTTTGCCTGGGAATTTGCATGGAAAAAAGCTGCTGTAGGAAGTGAATCTCACCATCTAGTCTTTCCTCACACTTAGAAAGACTTGGTTTTGTCCATGTTAAACATGGATCAGATTAGAAGGTGGATTTTTGGAGTCTCTCTTGGATCTTTCTCAGTAGATAAATTTCATTTTCCTCATCTCATCAGCTGCTGCCTGTGGGAGCAGCCTTTGGTGCTCAGAGCCTCACAGGTACTTCTGGAATAACAAAGCTTTGTGGAGGATCCCAAACAGCCACAGAATCCACACTGTGAAGGCAGAGCTTTTACTCATGATTTTTGTCTATTATTAGACTTCAAGGTCCCTGACTTTGTCCATACATTTCCACTCGGAGTGTGTTTGATCAGTGTGTTAAATGGGATCCTTATGGGGAATTTGGTGCCAACAACGCTGAAACCTGTTAGTGAAACAAAAACCATTCTCTTCTGGGGAAATTAGAGGTCTGACTTGGGAAATTTAAGTGCTTGTCCATCTGTCTTTCTTCAAATAGGCTCCAGTTAAGTGTTTAAATGTGTTGTGAGTGCTCCTTCACAAGAGTGGAAAACACAAGGTTGTGTCAGGAGGTGTTTTGTCCGTGAAGTCTCTGCTGGCTCCAAGTGGGATGGGATGAAAATGGCACCAAAAGGCTGCCCTTGAACCCCATTCCTGCAGCCTGAGGAGGAGATCTGGGCTGTGCAGTGGAAGGGTCTCCACCCAAGTCCTGCAGGAGATCTTTGCCCCCCTGATGGGGGTGGATGAGCCATTTGGGAATCCTCAGGTAGTGCTGAGGTGGATTTCTATGTGACTCTCATCCAGATTTCAGAGAGTTTAGGTAAAGGAATGAAGAGATGTCTGAGAGGGGACCCTGTCCATGTCTGTCAGTGTCTGCAGGGAGGGGGCAGAGGATGGACCAGCACTGGGGCAGGAGGGAATGGTCACAAACTGATGCCCAGGATGTTCCACCTGATCATGAGGAACTTCTTTACATGCACTGGAATAGGTTGTCTAGAGAGGGTATGGAATGTCCACCTGGATCCCTCAGGGAGCTGCAGAGCCAGAAGGGCCCCCCTGAGCCTCCTTTTCTCCAGGCTCAGCCCCTTCCCAGCTCCCTCAGGCCCTTCCCTGGACTCGCTCCAGCCCCTCCAGGTCCTTCCTGAGCTGAGGGATCCAGAACTGGACACAGCCCTGGAGGGCAGAACCACCCCCTGGAACCATCACTCTGCATGGCTGTGACACCACAGCTCAGCTTTTCCTGGGTTCTCCCTTTTGGAATCAGGTGTGGTTGGGAGGAGTGAGGGGAGCAAAGCAGAGCCTTTGGTCTTTGTCTTTGCACCAAAGAGCTGTCAGAACTCGCTGCCTTCCCCAGGAATGAGTGACAAGCAGCTCCTGAGGGAAAACCCTTCCACAGGGTTGGCATTCAGACCTGGCTGGGGGGTTTGGAAAAGTGAGGAGGGACTTTCGTCCAGGCCAGCAGTGCTGTGTGTCCAGGTTGGTTATTCCAAGGGGAAATGAAAAGCAAAATGCAGGTTTCCAGTATGGCAATTATGAAAGCCTCCAACAGATGGGCAAAGGGTTCCATTAATCTTTCAATACCAAATCTTTCATTAAGAGCATGAAAAACCCTCTTCCACACCTGCAGGAATCCCAGTAAAACCTGCAGCTTTGCACACCCTGTCAAATCCTTCAGACTGTTTAAAGGGTTTCCTAACGTTGTGCTAAAGGTGGAGTTTATTTCAATGCAAAATAGTGGAGGAGAATGTGGGGCTTAATTGTAGAGGCTTAATAGTGTCAGATCCCAGATAAACTTAGTTTTATGATTAAAACGTCAATATTATTAAAGAATACTTTTATTACTAATAAATTTGCATGAAAATAATTTTATATATAAAGTGTGGAACAGCTGAGGCCTTGTTTTTGAATATTTCTGAAGGAACAGGTTCAGACCCAGGAGTGATTATTTATACAGAGAAACCTGAGGCCAGGGAGTGTTTCCTGGTGAGTTTGAGGGTCAGTGGCCCCTTTTTCCAGTGTTTGGAATCCCAGAACGTGCCAGGGGCTGGAAGGGACCCCCAAGGGCTGGTGAGGGTGCAGTTCTTACAGGGAGACTGCTCTGGGCACTCTTTGGCTTTTTTTGGAAGTTCAGCATCTGCAAATCAGGCCAGACCCACCAATATTCAATCTTTGAGCCACAAAATGTCTCTGCAGAGCAGGGAGGGACCCACGAGGACCCTCCAGCCCCACTCCTGGCCCTGCACATTCACCCCAACAACCCCCCCTGTCCCCGAGAGCAGTTTTGGAGCCATGACCAGGGTTTGTTGTGCTGTCTGGCTGTGTTCTCCCTGTCTGGCTGTATTTTCCCTGTCTGGCTGTGCTTTCCCTGCCTGACTGTGTTTCCCTTCTCTCCTGGGCAGGTCTCCCTGGAGCAACAAGTACGACCCTCCCCTGGAGGACGGTGCCATGCCATCGGCTCGCCTGCGCAAGCTCGAGGTGGAAGCCAACAATGCCTTTGACCAGTACAGAGACTTGTATGTCAGTTCTACCCTCCAGAGCCCCCTCTCTCTTTATCCCCCTCAGCACACACGGGCTGACACGTGGGCACTGCCCCAGGGTGGAGGAGGAGGGGCTGATCTGCTGGGTTAATGATGCCAAACGTGATCAAACGTGTCAGCTGATGCTCCAGGCAGATGCTGAGGGGCTTTCCCTGCCTCCCTCTAACAGATTGATGGTGTCTTTGTCCTGGAGTGACCTGTGTCCTCTTTGATCTTTAAGTTCAGTTCTTGAACCATCTGCATTTTCCATTCCCTCAAGGCTGTGCTCTCCAAAAATCCATATATTCAGCAGCAACTGTCACATCTCCCAGGGAAATGAGCACTGAAATGCAGAAGTTGGGCAGGGATTAATGTAGTTATGCTGCAGGATGCTTGGTTTAGGCCCTGCCTTGTTAAAGAGGTGTAAGGCAAAGGGGTTAATGGAGATGTGGAAGATAAATGTAGACTAGGCTTTTTGAAAGCAGCAGTAGGAAGCTGTCTGGGTGAAAATCTCTCTAAAAATGAGGATTGTCCTGGTCTTGCACTGCAGTTAATCCTGAGTCTTGAGGTGTGATCAGGTGTAGCTGCTGTCTCTGTACTCTGCTCCTTTTGAGAACTGCTGGGGTGGAAATGGTAAATCTGAGCAGGAAGGGAGTGTTGAACAGCAAAATGACCTGGTAAGTTTGTGCAGTGCTGAGATGTTTCCTCACTGGAGGTGTCTGATAGCCAACCACCAACAAGGGCAGCAAACTTCTCTGCTGCTTCATGTTCCCCAGAACTGGAGATAAAACACACCCTTAGATGTAGCTCATCGGGTTGTGGTGCTGCCAAAAGCACCTTCAGAGGAGCTTTCCTTGCTGGATTTTGTGGCTTTCTGTAAGGGCAGCCTGTCCAAATGTGTGATGGTCACTCTTTAGTTACAGGTATCACATTTTTCCTTCTTTCCATGCATTGTTTTCACAGCCATCCAACTTCTCCTGTGAGTAACAGTTGTTCCTGGTGTCTGCACTGACTGCAAGGAAGGAATTCTGCCTATTCAGCAAAGCCAAGTTTGCAGTCACTCCCCAGATGCAGAACAGACCAGGACCAATAAGTTTTTTAATACCCTGAGATGAAAATGAGGAGGTTTATGGAACCAGGGTTGTCTGTTTAAATCCCACTCTGCTCAGATGACTGTGAAGTCATGGCTGGGTACAATAACTCCTTTAAAAAGCTCTGTTTTGCAGAGAGGGAAGCAGGGGGCAGGTTATCTGAGTGAGGGGACTCTGCTGAGCCCTGCTCTGACTTCATCCTCAGCTCTAAAATACATGTTCCACTGGTCATTCCAGCAGGGGGTGGAGGAGGAAGATGTTGCCTTTCTGGAGATAAATAAGAACCTCTGAGAGTATCTGCTGCTCCCACTCTGCTCTCCACATGTGGCCCAAACCTTCCCTCTGGATTATCTCCCACTTTAAGCTGAGAAAAGCACAGATAAGAGTTTTTCCCTCCTGTCAGTCCCGTGGCCCACACACTGTTCCTTTTTAGATCCCCCTTTCAGTCAGGTGTGGTGGAGTCTCCACCTCCATCCCTGAGTCATGGCATTGTATCTGCCACTTCCCCAGGGACTGGCACCTGCTGCCAGGGCGGTTTGAGGGGAACAGCCTCATTTTTGGGAGTTTATCCCTTTGGATTTGCTTGCTGAGGACCTCAAAATGTAGTTTTGTCTGCAGAAGCTGTAGTGGCCAGTGCACTGAGTGCCTGCAGTGTGCAAACAAGCTTGGAGAAGCTTCATAATATTGCAGGGAATCCTTTAAAATCATGGAAAGTGCAGAGGACCCATTTCCTGACCCCTCAGTGCCTGGTGAGGAGGGCTGGGTTGTTCTGAAGTGTCTCTTTTAATGCAAACTGCCTTTCAGTGTCTCTGGAGTTTGCCACCTTTTCTTGCAGGAGGCATATTCATGTCTCCTTGGGTTAAAGAGGAATTACCCCAGGTTTCAATTCCACAACATGTTTCTGGGCTCTCTGTTTTACCAAAATCCCTGTTGCTTTCCCAAAAAACAACTGTTCCCTTTGGGTCTCCTGCTGCCAGGGCTCACTCAGACCCTGCCTGCAGCTAATGCCCTGGTATGTTTTTGTTCAGTGGGTTATTATTCCCACATGGAAGTCTAATATCTTACACCACTCAGTTAGAGCCTTGGCTTTCCACTTCCAATATTGTGGAGATAATTTCTTCCCACACATGGTTGTAATTTATTGCCCTTCCCTTGACGTGTGTGTGCACTTGATTGAAATCAAAGCGTAATGAGGACCAGGGCATCTGCTTAAATCTCTTCTCGTTCAGATCCTGCCTTCCCTTGTTTTGGGTTGGAGATAATCAGGGCTTTAATTAAGTAATCTAATGGCTCTTTGTTGTCTGGAAGAAATAATTTCTGGGGTGATTAAACAGACCTCCCTGGGGAAGGATGCTGCTGATCTGCCTACAAACAGGATGAGTTTTGGCAACTTTGGACCTGTTTAGTAAGCTGACATGTATTTAGAAAGCTATTCCTCCTTTCTTTTTCTTGGCTTAAATTGGATTTATTGGTGCTTTTGATTGTTAACAACTTTAAAAAAAAGATAAAACACTCATCTTAATCGTTGTGCCCCCCAAAATGTTTGTACTGATTAAGGTTTTGAGTTCCCTCCACAGAGGGAGTGATGGAGCCTTTTGAACTTCTGCTTCTGTTGTGTTTTGATGTTGATCCATTTTCAGTTTGTGATATTGGAGCTCTGCACTCGGAATTTGGTAGGAGTGGAAGGAGGTCTGGGAGAGGCTTGACCTCTGAAATGTTTCTGTTGTGTGTAATCCTTTTCTTATTGAGTTTGGGTTGCAGTCTGGGCCAGCACAGGGAGTCCCTCTGGCCTGGGATGGGGCAGCCCTGCCAGCCAAACATCTGCAGGTGGAACCCACCCCGAGCATCCTTCACCTTCCCTGCCCAGCTGGAGGAGGGAGGGGAAGGGAAAGCTGCAGAACTCCTGTGTGGTGCCTCAGCAATGTGTGCATTGAGGAGCTTGGTCAGGCACTGCCATGAAGTCCCAGTGACAGATGAGTTTGCCCTTTCATTTTTAGAGCGCTCAGGGCTGACTTTAAATTGTATTTTTAATTCTTGTGTTTAATCTCCTGGAACAGCCTTGCTGTGCTGAGCTTTGGGGCTGTCCCATTGTGACTCTGACTTGCTGCCACTGGACCCTGTGCCACCACATGTGCCAAGTGTGCTCAGGTGGCCTGTGAACTGCTGGGATGGCTTTCCCTTTTGAGCTGTTTGTGCCTTTTTTCTTTCTTGATTTTGGACTGTGTGCCTGAACCACCTCTGACACTTTTCCTTCATCCACTTGTCTTCATAAGAAGAAGGTGGAAATCTCAATTAGTGCTGCCCCAGGGCTGCTCCAGTGTCATCTCATTTCTCCTTCCCTGCCTTTGTGTGTCCCTTTTCCTGGTCTGACAGACCACGAGATCCCCTGAGTGGAGTTCATGGCAGTTCAGGAAATACTCTGCACTTCTTGCAAGCAATTGCTGTGTTTATCTGTTTGACCAAACTGGATTTATTCTGTGCATGGAGCAGCTCTGACTGCACCACATAAAGGAGAGCCCCAGCTGGAAGAGCTGTGGGTTTGGTTTCAGCCTGGCCTGGCCCAGGTTGCCCAGGGAAGCTGTGGCTGCCCCAGCCCTGGAAGTGTCCAAGGCCAGGTTTGGAGCTCACCAAGTGTTTAGGCAGCTGTGGAGCTTTTCCTACAACCCTTGTGCCCGTGTTTAGATGTAAACCCAGTCTGCCTAAACGAGAAACCCATGGAAAGCTTTGAAGTGCCTTTATTGCCATGAGCTCCCTGTTCCTCATTACTGGCCCAGCCCTTTGTGCTGCTTTCTCCTGGCCACGGGGAGTTCCTGGGGCTTCCACAGCGAGGGCCCTGCAGATTGAATCCAGCTGCATTTGTTGTGCATCCCCAGCACTAAGGAAACCTGCCTTGCCACGGCCCTGCCCTTGCACAGCAGGGTGTGACATCGGGGCTGTGTCATCTGGGAGCCTCTTGCCTCGGGGTCAGGCTGATAAGGACGGGGTGAAGTCTCCTCAGACAGATCTAAACCACCAAGACCTTCCCTGCTTTCATGTCTGTGTGCTTCTAAACTCACAGCCATGGGAATTATTTAGATGTCAGAGTACACAGGGCAGTGTTGGCATCCCCTCCCCGACACCCATGGGCAGCTCAGCACTGAGAGCAGAACGAAGAGTGAAGTTGTTGGTGTGCATGACACAGATTGGAGCAAACAAATGTCCTGTCATGCTGGAAAACTGAATTAGTTGCTTTTCATCTGCCTCTGTCATGCTGGAAAACTGATTTAGTTGCTTTTCATCCCATTTTTTTCCCTTTGGGTGCTTCATTTTATACACTCTGCATTCCTGTCTTCTGAATCGGAGGTCCTGGGTGGAGGAGGAGTTTTTTCCCTTGGGTTCCCACTGTTCTCTGTGATTACATAAAATGTGAACACTGCAGAGGGAAGGCTTGGATTAAGAGGTCAGCACTGATGATGCAGCACTCTCCTCAAATACCACTCTCTGAAGGCTTTAAATCCCCAGTAAGAATTCCCTTGCATGCTTCTGAAAACGGGGCTAAATTTCAGGATGTCAGTTTATTGGGATCTGGGATTTATGACCTGGTTATCCCTGGCAATGCATGATATTGTATATGCAGGAATTCACCCCATGCTCTCCCAAAAGCAGAGTGTTCTAGTGATGAAAATTGAAGGCAGAGTGGCTCAACCACCAGCCTTGTTGTGGGGTGTCTGTCAGAGGGAACAACGGCACGTGAGATCTGCAGCCAGCACAGACTTGGCCAAACTCCCACCCCACAGACCATTCCTGCTGTTTCTCCCCTCCTGCCCATTGAATTCCAGCTGGCAGAGCCTGGCATGTGCCAGGCTGGGGGCTGGGGGCAGCTCTGGGCTGTCTGTGCTGGCCCAAGGATGGGCACAAGGAAGGATTTGGAAGCAGTTTGGAGCTTCCTGGGGGTTAATGAACCAGTGACTCCTTTGGACATGTGACAGTGACATTAGGTGGCTGATGGAGCCCCTTCCAGGTGGGATTTAGTCCTTGGTGTTTCCATCTGCCAAGAGCAATTGGATGGGGAGGAAAATGTGAGCAGTACACGGTTCATTAAATAATAGAAGGTGCTGGAAATCACAAAATAGGAGGCTCTGGGAGCGTTTCAGCCTCCAGGATCCCATTGTTTGGGCACTGTTTTCCTGCCTTGCAGAGTTCCTGCACTTCCCAACTCTGCTGCACAGTTTGAGTCATCCCACCGTGGGCCAGATGTTGCTTTTAAGTACAACTGGCACTGAAGTTACACATACCTAACTGCATTGGTATGTTTGCTCCAGGGGGTTTTGCACCTGTGTGTGCTGGAAAGAATTCCTGTAAAATACCTGTGCAGAGCCCCCAGGCATCATTTGGGCTGTGTCCATCCAGAGGGGGGCACAACCCCTGGGCTGTGCACACACACATTTTACCTTCTGCATTTTCAGCCTGTGGGGGTCACCCAGTTGTGCTCCTGGGGCCAGAGAAGGAGGGCAGAGGGATTGTGAATCCTCTGGACTCACATCAGTGGGAGAGTATCCCATCCTGCTCTGTTCCTTCTCTCATCAAAAGCTGGGTAGAGGGTGCAGCAGCAGAATTATTTAGGGACAGCTCTGATCTCCTGAAGGGTTGGTTTCCCCTCACCTGAGGTGTGGGATTGCAAGGGATTTGGTGAACCCTTTGTGGTTGGGTTTGGTGGAAGGTGGGTGGCTGAAATTCGCTACTTCCTTCATGTTTCTGTTGTGGTTCCTGTGCTGGTTTGAGGTGAGAGGCTGCAGAGGCAGGAGAAGGGCTCTGAGAGCTCTGCCAGGTCACTTGGCCATTCCAATCACCTGGTTTCCATAAGAGTTGGAGTGTTTGCTGCCTCACCTCGTGGTTTGGGGGATGTTTTGGGTTGCTGTTGGACACCAGCTGCTCAGATTGTGACTTCAGTCATTGTCACTCCTATAAAGACATGCAGCTGAATGCTCACTGTTTTCCTTTGGGGTAGGATCTTTAAATGCCACTTTTCTTGGAAGTCTCTGGATCTGAATAGCTGGGACACATTTCCCTTGCTATGCTGAACTTCTGTAGCTGGAAGAAATAACTCTGTGACCTTCAGGGAATAAAGAAAAAATATATTTTTCAGCTTTAAAGGAGGCAGTTTGAAACCCTTTGGAAGGTTTGCATGGCCAGGCTGAGCTTGCAGGTGGTGGCTCTTCAGCATCAGGGGCTTGGGAGAGCCAGAAGCCACAGACTTCTTGTCTCTGGCTCTCAGCTCCTGCCTGGAAAATCCACCAATGTTTTTATGGATGAGTGATTTGGTTCTGCAGTGGAATTGAGAGCCAGAGCTTGGTTTTATTGCTGGGTCGTGGAAACTCACTTTGTCCGTCCAGGATCCATCCTTGGGGCTCGGGAGGAGCAGAGAGGGACCAGGAAAGTCAGTGGTGGGACAAAGGGATGGATGTGTCCCCTTGCCTGAGCTCTGTGCTGCAGGCTGGGGGGTTCCCTCCCTGTCACATCCCTCTGGAAGGGACAGCTTTGTCCTGGCCACAGCCTCTGTTTCAGGGATACAACTCGGGCTCCTCAGACAAGTTTCCATCCTGTGTCTCCACCCGCTTCGACTTCAAACACTTCATAAAGCTTTGGATCACTCTTAGCTTCAATATTTTCTTTTATTCCTGCATTTGTAAAGTAGGTCAGTCCCGAGTGTGACAGTTTTTGCATAAAACAGCTTTTTCCAGGAGTTCTGTGGTTGAGGAGGAACGGGTGTAAAACAGGAGTGTTTGGTCGTGGCATTTAACCTGTAATTGGTGCTGGGGGAGCTGCTGGTCTCAATTCTGCAAGGAGAGTGATTGATGGTGTTGGGCTTTGGACCTTCTGGGCACCTTCCTGGGCAACCTTAGAACAGGATTGTCCCAGAGATGGAAGAACACTGGCTGTCCTTGCAGGGGACAGGGATGTCACTTGGTCGAGATGGCCTCTTAAAGTCCCTCCAGCCCAACTGTGATGTCATTTAGCAGTGTTTTGGTTGTTAATAAAGGGATGTGACAACCATAAAACAATGGTTTTCATTGTTTTATGGCAAACTTTGGTCTGTAGGCAAACCCAGACTGATCCTGGTTGAAACATCCTGGATTGATCCGTGTCCTTTGGCAGAAGGGGAGTGACTGCTTTGCTTTGGATTGCTGTCCTTGAGAATGTTTTATCCCCTGGGGACGTTTCTGAGTTACCCCAGTTTGAATTCCTGCCACCTCAGGCCTCTTGTGCATCCCAAAAGCATCTGCTGCTTCCTTGGATTCTGCAGGAAGGGCCAGTTGTAGTGACTAGGGGGTCAATCTCTGCTCCCAGGTGAGAGGAAACGGCCTCAGGTTGTGCCAGGGCAGGCTTAGATTGGATATTGGGGAAAAAATGTTCATGGGAAGGGTTGTAAAGCTTGGGAATGGAAAGTGGAGGAGTCTCCATCCCTGGGAGTGTGCAAGAACCACGTGGATGTGGCACCTGGTGCACGTGGGTGGTGGGGATTGATGAGGGGACTTGATGGTCTCCAGGATCTCTTCCAGCCTTAACAATTCCATGATTGAAGCTTCCCAAAAAGACAAGGTTGCCTTTCCCAGCTGCTGTTGTGCAGGAGGGACATCCAGGGAAGGAGCTGCTCAATCCAGGACCTCTGTAGTGCTTTCCAAGTGTTCTGCTGCACCTCCTGCCTGTGACTTCGGGGCTCTGCTCTGCCCATCCAGTTCAAGAGGAGATCCCAGTTGGTGCCTTCCTGGAACCTTTTCCAACCTGGTACCTCTCGTGCTTGGATTTTAATAAGTGCTGCATATTAGTTTGTGGTGAGGGGGTTTCTTGGAGCTAGTCCAGCCTTCCTGCAGCAAATCCAAGTTCATGAATGTGGATTTAAATTCCTCCCAGTCTCTCATCCCATTTTCTATTATGGAACAGCCAATTAACCTGTGGCACCTCCTTATTTTTCCTGAAGAAAACAGGTTTCAGGGAATGTTCCCCTCTCCAAACACGCCTTTCCTTGGTTTAGAAACCCCACTTTAGTGCTGTGGGGGGGAAGGTGAAATCCAATGTGGTGATCAAGGGTATATTTTCCTCCCTGGGAAGGAGCAGGGAATTTTGGGAGTGATTCCACAGGGCAGGCTTTGGATAACACAGATCCCAGCGTGCCTTGGATCCATCCGGGTTCAATCACTGGCATTGTTGTTCCAGGCTCCAGGATCTGGATCTGGCCGTGGCAAAGCAGCTTTATTGGAAGAGCATGTTGGTATTTAAAACAATATTAATGCTATATTTGATTCATTAAACACACAAAGGCCACTCCAAGCGTTTCCATGTGTGAGCTGTTGGTTCTGGCGGGAGGTTCCTCACATGGCTTTATGTGGTTTCAGACAACATTTTAGCACATTCTTAAAATACCCACAAAAGCCTTTATGTAAAATCTCATAAAGGTGAACCACATAAAAATGATTTTTTCCCCCTGTTTCATGTCATTAGGATCAAAGTACAGTAGGTAAGAACAAACTTCCCAAAGCCTTGTTTGGGTCCCTCTCTTAATTAACGTTCCGTGCTCGTAGGGAGGTCGTAAAGTGGGTAATGGGGGAACTGTCTGTGCACTCTGTGATGTTCTCAGGGGCTGCCACTGCACTCTGAGGGAATTCACTCATTCTGTGCATTAAGGAGACTGCATTACACATCATTTTTAGGCAATCTTGCTCTGAAAATGGACAGTAACTGCTGCTCTTTGAAAGGAAGGGTCAGTCAGACTGGAACTGCTGCAGGACTGCAATTAATTCCCCTCAGCTGCATTGAGCAGGATCCACTTGGGAATCCCCCAGGGGATGCCAGAAGGGTCTGGGCTGCTTTGCTGGGCTGAGGTTGCTCTGGCCTGGCTGGAGCAGAGGGCTCTCCCTTTCAGGGGTTTCACAAATGGCTTAGTTTGGTTTGTGCTGGTCACTGAACTGCCCACAGAGCCACCCATGGAAAATAAAACACTCTGGGGGGTTGGTGGGAAGTTGTTTCCCCTTCCTGAGGTCAGCACTGGTTTGGGGATAAACTCGAATGCCTGGAATTCAAAGGAATTGGTGACTTTGGTGCCTGTGCCTTCTGGAAACATCCCCCTGGAGTGGTCTGGAAGGGCAGAGGATGTGCTGGAAGTTACTTGTGGTGCTGGCATTCACTTCCCAGTAGCTTTTCTCCTGACTCAGGAAAGTGTCCTTGGATCCACAGTGCTCCAGGCTAATCCATGCAGTCCAGAATGCCCAGTAAATTGGATTTGAGGTGTCACTCACAGCTGGCAGGCCTGTGCCTAGAAAGGAGGGGAGCACAAAGAGGTGGGAAGGTTCACTGAGAGGGACTTTCCTTCCTGGTGCCATCCAGGGGCACTGCAGGTGGTGTTGCTTTGTTCTCTGGGTGTCCTTTTAGCTCCCAGAAACCTGAGATTTAGGCAGGTCTGGCTTGTTGTATCCCGTAGGTGAAGCTGGAATAGTGAAACCTCAACACATCCCTTCATTTCTGAGCTCCTGGTTCCACTTCAGCAGGAAATCAATAAATCAGCTTCACACAGGCTTTGGAGGCAGCAACAGAAAGTTACTCACTTGCTCCCTTTTGTCTTAATTAGTGAACCTTGTTGTAAAGAACTTCCAGACTTTGCCAATAGCGAGGGAAAAGGGGTGGAAAAAAGAGACCAAACTGTAAAATAAAGCCTTACTCAGCCCCCTTTGTAGCTCGTGCTTTCACCAGCTGCTGTGGTTAATTGGAATCAGAGGAATTGTTTGCTTCAGTCCTGGAGAAATCTCCAACCAGCTCTGCTTTTATTCTCCTTTAGAGAAATGTACAGGGTTTTTTTTTAATTAAAGACTCTGCATTATAAACTGATCGTGTTTCTGGGTGTGTGACTGGTGAGACTGTGCTGTCTTAAAGGAGAAAAATAAGCTTTATTAGGACACAGAAATCCTGCTCATGTAAGATTATTGTTGATACCTGACTCTGGCTTGGGCCCTGCTTGCAAAGTTTAACATTCCTCCTGGCTTTCATCCCACAGGTATTTCGAAGGTGGAGTCTCCTCTGTCTACCTCTGGGATCTGGATCATGGGTTTGCCGGGGTGATCCTCATTAAGAAAGCTGGAGATGGATCAAAGAAGATTAAGGGATGCTGGGATTCCATCCACGTGGTGGAGGTTCAGGTACAGCCTCTGGGGCAGCTGAGACACCCCAGTGCAAACACCCCCCACTTAATTCCAGACAATTAAGGAGCACAGGTGTTCCCCTGAACAATGCAGGATTGTGCAAGGGCTGCAAAGCTCCTTCCCCTGTTAAGGTTTGAAAATGCCCTGGGGCAATTTGGATGGAGATAAGTCAGGGCTGTAATCAAAAAGGATCCCAGAAGAATTGAAGGTATGTTCCTTTCTGTGCATGTGATCCTGAGATGATTATTTTTTTAACATAAAGGTCTACAGATAAATATCACTAATTAGGTAATAAAAGCGAGGTAATAGGAGGGTAAATTGCTCTAACTGGGTTTGCTTTGGAAAATTAGAGGAATGTGCACACTTAGGATTGTTCTCAAGAACCAGCCTGTGCTGTGGGAGTGGGGTTGGGCTGTTGTTGCTTGTGGAGTCTACCCTCATTTATTTTTTGGGGTGATTTTAACCCTCTGTCTCTGTCCCTTTTTGCTGTCCTTGCCCTCCCAGGAGAAATCCAGTGGCCGCACTGCCCATTACAAGCTGACCTCCACAGTGATGCTGTGGCTGCAGACCAACAAAACTGGCTCTGGCACCATGAACCTGGGAGGGAGCCTTACCAGGCAGGTATGTCTGTGTGCTGTGCCCTCCCAGGGCTGCCCTCCCTCCCTGCCACACCCAGCAGCCCCACAGAGCTGAGTCTGGGGGTGTTGGATCTTCTCCTACTCTTGTGGCCTGGGAAATGCAGTGTGTAGTTACCAGCAAGCCCTTGGCACCATCCCTGGCTTGCAATTAGAGATATCAAACAGCCAGCAGGAGTTTAGACTTGATTTAGAGGCTTTAGAGTCTTGGTTTGGCTTTGAGTATCCCTAAAGTTTTATTCTTCCCTCTGTGTTGCAGGGGTTTTTATCTCTAGCACTTGCCCACTTCTTTATTGGAAGATTCCAGTAGGATTTTAGAAGTACAGGATGACCTCTTTAGTTGTGTCTCTCTTTTAAGAGCCAGCTAAACCACTGTGAGCAGACCTGTGTTTTGCACTGACTGCAGGGTTCTCCTCTCCTTAAACACAGCAGTTTTCATATTTTCTTCAGTCTTTTCCTCCTGCAGTACCATGACACTAATTTTAAAAGATAAACCTCTTCTAAACATTTGGGGTAATTTTTAGTATCATCCTTTAATATTTTTCCCTCTGCAGCCGCAAGACACTGATTTGAAAAAAAAAACCTCCTAAAAAAAGATAAATCCAAACATTTATGGGGTTTGTGCCATTGTTAATTCCTTTGACTTCCTCTTGGGAGCTGTTTTTGCCCAGGAAGGTGCCAGGCTGATGGGATTGGGGCAGTGCTGCTGCCTGAGGCTCTGCTGGCCTTGGGGGCTGCCTCAAACCTGGCCCTGCAGAGCCATAAACCTGCAGGACAGGAGGCACATTGTGAGGTCAGGAGGCACTGGAGGCATTGGCAGCAGCCACAGCTCCTTTATGAGCCTTCCCAGGGCAGAGGGAGCCTTTTCCACACAAAGGACAAAGCAGACTCTGTTAAAACCCTCCTGGTTTTGTGCAGGTTTGAGCCAGGCTGAGCCAGGAGGGTCTGTGATTGCAGAGAGGGGCTGAAGGTGGGTTAGTCCTGCAGGGCCTGCTGGGCTGATTTTCCTTTCCATTTCCTTTCCACGTTGTTGTTGACTCACAGAAGATGCTGATGGAAAAGCAGAGGAAGGAAAAAGGCATCTGGCCACACTTTTGAGCCTTTTTTTTTTTTTATTTCTCTGACTCTTCTCAAATATTTGCAGTAATTACACCCGAGTTATGGTGACCCTGACAAACCTTTAATCCCAGGCCTGGCTAATGCTGGAACCAGGGCTGTGAAGTGCAGGCCAAGGGCTCAGCTCTGGCCTCAGCAGCAGCAGCTGAGCCAAGGACAACAGGGCCCTGTGCAGGATGGGTGTCCTCAGCACACCTTGGCCTCGGCTGCTGGGCCTGGTTTGGTTTGACTTCCACCCTGGGAGGTTCCTGCCTCTGTCATGGTTTTCCATCCAGCAGAACATTGAATTCAGATGGCAGGCATTAAAGGCAGGGCCCCTTTCCTTTCCTTTCCCAGCCACCACACTCGTGGTGCTCAGCTCTGCACACACAGGCCAGGCTGGAGGGGCACACTGCAGCTTGGGGGGGGGGATTTGGGAGTTGTGGGTGCCCCAGGGGTTTGGTGGGATGGGATCCAGGGCACAGAGCTGTGATTTCCACTCTGCTTTTACATGTGCAGTGTGAGCAGGGGCTGCTTGTCCCCAGCCCTGTGTTCAGCTGGGCTCATCTCTGGGCTGCAAGGCTTGTTCTTTACTCCAAATCCAGTTTGCCACATCACCTGAGGACACCAAGGCTTATTTCCACTTCTTGATCAGCTGTTTTTACACAATCTGCAGCAAACCCACCCACCAAAATCAGGGTTCAGTTACCTCTTGGATGGCAGGTTACAGTTTCACCCTGGCAGCAGCAGCAATGATCAGAAATAGCCTGGAATGATTTTGTCTGTGGTAAATGGTTTGGGTCAACTCGACACTGAAGGTACTTGAGCACCTTTGATGTTAAATGTGAATAGCAGACATCCCTGTGCTTCCAGAGGAAGCTTTTGAAGTGTTCCCCAGCCTGGTCACATCCTGGCCTCCAGACTGGTGGCAGAGGGAAGCTCCCAGTGCTTGGAAAGGGAAGTCTGGGCAGAGCCAGCACTTGGAAACCAGTTTGGCCTCGTGGCTGCAAATGGGGTGCTTTTGGAGTGCTGATGGAATGATTGACTTGGTGGCCAGGAATGGGCCAAAGGAACAGCCACGTGGTAGAGCTGAGCTTGGAGCTGGAATAAGAACCTCAAAAATTGCTGTTCTCTGCTTCCCCCTCCTGCCAGTGAGAGATTGTTGTCCTGCATCCCACACAAATGGGCTTTTTGTTGTCTTTGTCAAGCCCTCCCTGACTGTCCCCAGCCTCGTTAAAGGCTCCCCCTGGGGCTGTTCCTGAGTGTTGCTCTGAATTTCTGGGAATGGCTTTTGCTCTCTCCCAGTCACTGTGTTTGTTGCCCAGAGAAGTTGTGGCTGCCCCAGCCCTGGGAGTGTCCAAGGCCAGGCTGGGCAAGGTTTGGAGCCACCTGGGCTGGTGGGAGCTGTCCCTGCCATGGCAGGGCTGGCACTGGGTGGGCTTTGAGGTCCCTTATGGATTTCACAGTGGTTTAATTATGGAATAGCTCAGAAAAAGAGGGAGTGGAAGAGCTGAGCTGGTGGCACGTGGGGGTCCTGCAGCATCCCAGTTTGGCTGTGGTTTGGTGTGGGTTCTGGGGGCCCTTTGGTTGCAGTGGAGAGAACAGATCAGTGGGAAGGGACGAGGTCTCAGCTGGTTCCCTCAGCACTGGGAGCCCTGCAGAGCTCACAGCCTTCCCTTCCCTCCTTGAAATGAGCTCTGGAGAGAGAGGCCAAACTCTGCCTTACTGACACCCCAATAATTCCACATATTTTCCACCTGGAGCCTTCAGTGTGCCCACTGCCTGTGGCTTGGGGACCTTTGGCTCCAGTGGCTGTTTGTGTTTCATTAAAGGGATTTTCACGTTGCTCTGTGGCCAGAGCAGCTGTGGATGTTGTTGGTTCCTCAGAGCAAAGTGGAGAATGAGCTCCCTTCTGTCTTTTCAGTATTTTTAGACACCTTCATGACGAAACAAAGTGTTTCTCCAACTTAAATTTCCCTCTTTGTATTAATTCCTCCAAATAACATTTACAGAAAGCCCAGGAAACTGTTCCATTCTGCTCAGAAAACACCCAAAATGACCCTTTTATTTAAGCAACAAAAGCCCTGCTGGCTTTGGGTCTGTGCAGGAACAGCCCCCAGAAGGAACCTTTAGAATTCCCAAAAACTCAACTGTTTGTAGGATGGGGCTGGTCCTGCCTGTGCTCTCCACTGAGCAGCCTCTCCCAACACCTGCCCTTGCAGAGCACATTGAAGTGTTTTCCTTCTGGCAGCAGCTTTTATGGAGATGTAATAATATACATTTAGCAGAAAAAAAAATATATATAATTCTATTTTCAGGTCCTGCTTCTTCCCAGGTGTGGAGCAGGCCCAGCAGGGAGCCCATGGAGGGGCTGACCCACCCCAGCCCCAGAGCTGGGGGATTTGCTGAGAGTTCCAAACTCACCATAAGGTGTAACTGTGTTTGTGTGGCCCAGGTTGACACTGTCCCTTCTCCAGGCAGTGTCCCCATCCCAAAGGAACCATCTGACTGCAGCCTAAAGGCAGAATTAAACATCCTGGGGCTCTTTCTGCCCCCCCCTCCAGGTTCTCTCCTGCCCTCGGGGTTCCAGCTCCTTTCCACACTTCCCCAGGCCTCTCACAGACTTGGCCTGTTTGAATAAACCTGTAACTGGCCCAGCCTTTTCAGCTCTCCCTGAGGGAGGGATGGGAACAGCTGGATGAGGGAATTCAGTGGGATTAGTAAAGCCCTTTGAAGACTCCTCGTCCCACTCCAGCTTTCTCCCAGCTTGGTTTTCATGCCCTCTCAGCACCTCTGGTGTCAGTTGAGGTTTCTGGGGTTGATGTTTGTTGTTCAGCCCCTTGGCCATGTCTCAGCCACAGTTCCCACCTCAGGAACTGGGCAGGGTGGTCTTTTCCTCAGCACAGCTCAGGGTGGGCATCACATGGGGCAGAGTCAGGGTGAGGAAAGCTGGTGTTGCAGTTCCAGCTCCCATTTTTGGATCTTAGGGATGAAAAATCTCACCTTTTTCATGGACCTCTCTCCTGATCTGGTACTGCACTGGTGTCACCCTACACCTGAGTTCATCCAGCTTGGAATTCCTGCTGCCCAGGGCACAATTCCTGCTGCAAAAGGCACAATTCCTGCTGGCCAGGGCACAATTCCTGCTGTCCTGGGGGTTTTTATCCCAAGTCCTTCTTTTAGGACTCTGCTTTTGTGCCCCAGATGTGCCCCTGGTGAGTGCTGGGAGTGTCTCAGCATGTTCCTGGGCAGTTAGCACAACAGAAGGGTTTGAGCCCCCCTTCCTCCCACCCTGCTGGTGCTGCCACCCTCTCCCCTCAGATCCCCTGGGTTTGATGGCTCTGTGTGCTCCCCTTGCAGATGGAGAAGGATGAGACTGTGAGTGACTCCTCTCCCCACATAGCCAACATTGGCCGCTTGGTAGAGGTGAGTGCTGGGGGAGCAGCTCCTACTGCAGCTGCTTCTGCCCCAATTCGCCTCCATGGCTACAAATTTGGGTTTTTTTTTTCTTTTACAAAGTATTATTCATTCCCATTGTGACTGTTGCTCGGTGTGTGATGGCTCAGTGCTCCTCCCAGCATCATTTGTGGGTACAAAGCCACCCCTGTGTCCTTTGCTGCTCAGCACAGCAATGACCATCCTGCAAAAGGAGAGTTCCTTTCCTCAAAACTCATTAATAAATAAATAAATTTCTGCCCCCACATTTGCAGTCACTTTTGGGCAGGATTATTTAAAGGCAGGTTGTCCCACACAGCTGTCCCTTGAGCTGGAAGGTCAGTGTGTATTTGGTGCTTTTGAAATTCCCTGGATTTGGGGTTAGTGCTGGATTTTATGGGATCTGCCAGTGCTGGAAGGACCCTCAGTATGAGGGTGAAGCACCACTTTGGCTCACTGCCCTCTCCTGTATGAGGGTGTTCTGGTTTCCTTGATCTTCAGAGCCCCTGTGGCCAGAGGGGAGGAAATTCTCACTGAAATGGGCTGTAAGGCCTTTTTAGGGAACTGGAAAATAAAAGAAAAGCAGCTGCTTCTTTTTGGATCCCTTCTCTTAAGTTTTCTGCTTGAGTGAAAACGACCTAATGAAGAATTGCTGCTGAGATTTCCTTCCCCAGACTCTGCCTTGCAGCTTGAAAGAACAAGATCAGATTTGAGCTGCCCCATAAGCACAAAACTCTGCACTCCTGATTGTCCCCAGTGACTGACCCGGCACTTGGAGCCCGTTCTGTGCCCCAGGGAATTCCAGGGGAAGGTTGGGATGGGGATGGACTTCCCTCCTGTGCAGAACGTGGATAACTGGAGAGAAACTGCCCTCTGGTGGTGCAGAGGAGAGAAGGGGAATAAAGCCTTTATTTCTTGGATTGGGGAGGATCTAAATGAGGAACACACCAGGCTGGACCTGGGTAAGGGGTGTGGGGCAAGTGCTGCACCATTCCTGGAATCAGCTGTGGGGACTGAAGGTCTGGTTTCTTCTTTTTGCAGGACATGGAAAACAAAATCAGAAGTACACTGAATGAGATTTATTTTGGAAAAACAAAGGACATCGTTAATGGGCTGAGGTAAGGGAACCCCAGCTGGGAATGGGGAATGGGACCCCCTCCCATCCCTTGATGTGCTCTTGTTTCCCTCCCTGTGCTTTGGAATGTGTTTTGTTGTGTGGAGTTCAGGGGACACTTCAACTGTAGAAACCTGAGGCAATGATTTAATCCCTTTTTCCCCCACCAGGAGGAAAACAGCCCAACTAACAACACTTGTATTTCAGGATTATTTTGAATTAGGTTTTATTTTTCACAGTTCTGCAAGTTGTGCTTCAATTCTGACTTCTCTCTGCTGTTCTTAAAAACAATCCCAGAATTAAGTCTTGATGAGTTTGTGGTAATTAGACTTCAGTTTAAATGCTGTCTTTTCTCTCAAAAACTGGTCAAAATACAGGGCACTGGAACAGAGCAAGAGAATAAATCCCCTTTGTGTGGGGAAACTGGGCTGTTCTTTTCAGCCCGTGCCCATTGGTGGCCAGGAGTTTGACCCAGCAATCCCCAGCTGGTGGTTCTGCTGCTCCCAGAGCAAAGCACAGAACTGAGGGGCCAAATCTCTTCCTTGTGAGTGCAGAGAGATCTCCCAGCACGGAGTGGGAATGCAGAGTGAGCAAATGGCACACAATGAGCATTCTGTTCTGCCCCAGCCTCAGATGTGCAAGGAGATCATGAAATGGTGCTGATCCAACGTTTGTGCTGCACCAGGGGCAGGGGGAGCTGCAGGATCTGCAGGGGCAAAACCCCAAACCCCAGCCATGGGAACAGGCCCCTTTCCTGTGGTGCTGGGCAGGGTTTAGCCAGGGAACAGTCACTGCCTGTCCAAGGAAATGTGTAATGGAATCTTCTCCCCTGTGAACGTTGCCTTCAGCTGCTGTCACTGCCTCTCTCTGCTGTCCCTCCCATCCCTCAGTCCTGGCACTGAGGGCAGGACTGGGAACACTCAGACCCTTTCCCTGCTCCTCTTGCCCTCTGTGTCCACACTCCTCCCTCCCTGGTGCTTCCCAGAGTTCCAGCTCTGTGTTCCTGAGTTCTTCTGACTGTTCTTTTCCCTGTTTGCTCCCTGGTTTCCCACTGCTCTCTGTAGATCTATCGATGCTATTCCCGACAACCAAAAGTATAAGCAGTTGCAGAGGGAACTTTCTCAAGTGCTGACGCAGCGCCAGATCTACATCCAGCCTGATAACTAAGCAATGCAGGTACCCCTGGCTGCGGCGGGGTGTGAGAGCAGCACTAAACCAGGACTCACCCGGCGCAGCCCTGCATGGTGACGGGACACCACTAACCCCTAATCCCGCCCCGGGGTGTGGCTGAAAGGGCCGATAACGCTGCGGGTTTCCTTCAGTTCCCAGTACTGGAGCCTCGCTCGGAAAGGGGCTAGGATTGGCCGCTCTGCACTCGGGCTTGGGGAGCTGCAAAGGAGCTCTTGGCCTGTGGTGGTGCAGTGGTTGGGCTGGGTGGATCCAGCAGCCCTGGGACTGTGTCCGTGGGCACCAGCAGGATTTGACAGCTCTGCACTCCAGGAAGGAGCTCCCTGCAGTCTGAGTGTGCTCCCTGCAGAATGAAATCTTGGGAGTTTCACAGCTGAGAAAACCCCCCAGCTGGTGCTTCCCACGAGTTCTGAGCTCGCTCACACACATCCCCTTTGCCTGGGGGGTCCTGAGCGCCCTTGGAGCTTGAACCTTGGGCTCCCTGAAACATCCCCAGCCCCCAGGGGTTTGTTCCTGTGCTCTCCTTTGCTCTGCAGCTCTGGCTGTGGAGGACACAGGGCTGTGACTAACCTGGGCCACCTTAACCTCCCACTGCACCTCCTGACCAGTTACAGACCTTGTTCTAAACACATTAAGCTGACCAAGGGGAAAACTCACTATTTGTTGATAATGGCCAAGAACCACTTCCTCAGCCTCTGACAAATGCAAATATCGAATGTATGTTTTTATTAAAGCAGCAGAAGCTCCAGAGACAAGAGAATGGAAATACTGTTATAAAAATGGTAGGAAAATGTCCACCCCAAGGAGCAGCCTTGTTTACAGGAGACAACAGCCAGGGACAATAAGGCTTTGAATGATACAATCCCAGCCTGGGTTGGGTTGGAAGGGCCCTTAAAGCTCATCCAGTTCCAACCCCCTGCCACGGGCAGGGACATCTGCCCCTCTCCCAGGGACTGAAAAGGCTGTGAAATATGGTCTAGGGGGGAAAGCTCCTACCAAACTGGATCCTACCACTTCTCCCTGGTAGCAGCTCTGGAAATGTCTGGTCTTACCATTCTGTCAATGATCAGTGTTTTAAAAATGGGAATTTCTTCCTGTCCCACTGGAATGGGAGGTTCCTCTGCAGCCACCTCCCAGGGCACTGATCCCAGGGGACTCCTGAACCCGGAGCTCTCCTCTGTACTTGGGTCCAAAGGGACCCTCTGCAATTCCCTTGTGACAGTATCTCTGTTCTCCTTCAGCTGCTTTGATCACTCATTACCTGGGGAAGGGACAAACCCAGGCCAGTTGGAGCCCAGAACCTCTGGCTGCTTTTCCCAGCAGAGCAGACCCTGGGGGTTGTTCTGAGGCTCCACCCCGGGTGCAGAGTCTGCAGGAGGGGCAGGGGCTGCCCAGCCCTCTCCTCTCCTGCTGGAGCCTGCATTTCCCTGGATTTTGGGAGGGCAGGAGCACTAACCCCTTGGCTGGTGGGGTGCTTGGGGTTCTTCTGTAACAGAAACCGTGGGGACTCTCCCTGAGCAGCTGGAGCTGCGGGGGAGCCTTTGGTGCCATCCCTGCTGGAGTGAGTTTGGCTTTGATGTCCTCCCTGAGTGTTCCTCCCTCCTGCTCCCCGTGGGGCACAGGCAGAGCCGGGGGTCCCCTGGCCCGGGCTGAGGTGCTTCTCCTCCCTCCTGCCTCCCAGCCCTCCCCTCCACCTGACCCACCTCTCCTTCTTCCCCGCAGGTCTGTGCAGACTTTTGCAGACAAATCAAAACAAGAAGCTCTTAAAAACGACCTGGTGGAGGCTTTGAAGAGAAAGCAGCAAAGTTAAAATGCTAACCAGCCATGCCATGCACTCGTTAGATTCCTTTGGTAGAGAACTCATCCCCCCTGCCCTTTTCTGTTGCGTCAGTCACCATTTGCATCCAGTGCTCTCCATGCAGCGCCATCCTCTCCCCATGAATAAAGCTGTACAAACTTTTTCAGTCTCTGAGGCCTACTTTGCACCACATTTGACTCTCCACACCTTAGCTATGTTTCTGTAGAAGTCCATGTATTATTTTTTCTGCCCCCACCCCTCTCCCACCCTGCCCCATTTATATGCATCACCACGGATCATTGTTTTGTCTTTCCCTCCCTCACCCCCCTCCCCTCCTGCCTTTTGTTACATTGGTGTAAAAAATGTAAAACAAAAATTTATTAAATACTGTGGTGTGTGAAAGAGGAAGAACTGGAAAAAAAGAAAAAAAAAAAGAAAAAAAGAGAAAAATAATCTATTCCACGTATGTTTGGGGGCTGGGCACGGGGCTGGCTGGTGGGAGGGAGGGAAGAGAGGGTGTTCCTTGGGATTGGCTGATGTGACTCACCCAGATGTGCAGGAGATGGTGATTTGGAGACCTGCTGAAAAGTTCTTCTTTCTTTTCTGGTTCCAAGGCGCTTTTCTGTCAATTTTTATGGAATGCAAAAGGGGTTTTTGTTTTGATTTTTTGGTTTTTTTTGTAAAGCTTAAATTGAATCTACATCTGATACTTGAGCCTCCATACTAAAAAAAATGGAAAAAAGGAAAAAAAAAGAAAAAAAAAGACTAAAACAATAAAAATAAAAAAAATCCCAAGAAGTGTGTGTGTGGTTGGTGTCCTTGTTTCTCCTCCCTTCCTTGCAGGGATTTGGTTTTATTATTTGTTTATTATTATAAATAATAAATATTATTTATTTGGGGTTTGGGTTTTGTCCCACATCCAGGTGAGCTGGAATGTGGTGGTTTTGAAGGAGGTGTGATGCTCTCCCAGGGCCCTGCTGAGGTGCTGGGATTGATGCTCCAGGTGTATTTGGATCCACCCATGGGGCCATTATTTTATATCTGTGTATAATCTTTCCTCCATATGTTGGAGGTTCTTTGTCCAGCTTTAACAAAGCCCCTGGTTAGGAAGGACAGGGCAATTATTTAGTGTTGTAAGTGGCAGAGATGAGGGATTTACTCATGGATAGGAATTGTTCTTCTGTAACTCTGAGGGAAAGGCAGGAGAGGAAATGCTGCTGGCTCCAGGATGGGGACAAAACAGAGGAAGGACAAATGTCATGGGATGTGCTGGGGAATGATAATGCAGCACAACACGGGCGGTCAGGAAAGTGGCTGGAAAGGGGAAAAGCGAAGCAAAAAGAAGAGCTGACAGTGACTAAAAGGAAAGACAAGCTGTATTAGTTTTTCCTGAAAGGCGTGCAAGCTTTGGTTGGTTTTCCCCTTGCTTTCCCAGAGAGATGGAGCTGCTCACCCACCCCCAGCTGAGCACACAGAGGGAGCCGGGAGTGTTGGGCTGATCCTTTGGGTGGCTCCACCTCTGCTCTCTCCTCCCGGGGACGCGGCTTTTCCCAACCCACCGCTGCTTCCAGCCCCTCTGTGGGCCGGGAGCCACTGCACTGCTCTGAGAGGGGCAATTCATCAGTGCTGGGGATAAACACATCAGATTGGGGATAAATTCATCAAGGAGAGAGGGCAAGACTAAAATCCAGAGCGAGCAGAGACAGCTCTTCCACGGGTAACAGAGAGGGAGTGACTTCTCCAAGGAATCCCTGTAATTAAAACACGGGTGAGGCAAACAATGAGAAAATGGGCCTATGAGAGTCATCAAGAGGCAGGAGCTGTCAGGTAAACTGGCACAGTGAAACCAGAGGAGGCACGTGGGGAAGGAGGTTTTAGAGACAGGGGAGCCCTGAGCATTAACCCAGAGGGGTGTGTGAGGAACACCTGGACTTTGAGCTGCTCCGTCCCCGCAGGATGCAGACACTGCGTGTTCCAGGAGGAGCCCAGGGGGGAGCTGCGATGCCCAGAGCGGTGCAGCGTCCCCGGCAGGCCGGTCACCCCGTCCCCTCCCCGCTCCGGCTCCTCCCAGGTTTGTGAGCACCGAGGAAGCTCCAGATCTCCCTGGAGAGACACAGCAGCGCCTGGTCCCAGCCGCGGGCCATCAGAGCAGCAAAGAGCAACTGAGGTATCGAATAATTCCCTTTTATCCCAACGGCATCAATGGTATCAGAGGCACGAGTTCAAACAGCAGCATCCTCTGCCGCTGCTTTGGCAGCACAACGTGTTGTCCCTTCTCCCCGGAGCCACCAGGAGGGAGGGGCAGCTTTGCCGGGCGTTAAGGCCACTCTCCTCATCTTCATCCTCTTCCTCCTCCTCCTCTCAGGGCAGGCAGGGCCCTCTGTCAGCTCTCCAGGCTGTCTCCCTGCTCTCCAAGAAGAGCATCCCTCTCCTCGTGGGGGCCGGCTCTTCCTTTGCGGTAGGCGAGGAACTGGAAGGAGATCTGAGGAGGGGTTAAGGCTGCTCAGGCACCCAGGGGTGGGTCTGTGCCCCCACCAGCGGGCTCTCACCGCCCCCACAAAGGCCACTTGTGCCAGAGGGGTGGGGACAGGACAGGGAGTTTCGTGCCCACAAAGGGTTGAAGCCTTTCAGCTGCTGCCACACCTCAAACTGCTCACCTGCAGCTGGGTGAGCAACCCCCGAGTAGCATCAACCCCCCCTTCTCCTGCCCAACCCTGTTCCAGGACAGGATCCCTCCCTGCAAAACCCAGTCGGTGGGATGTGATCCCAGAGGGAAGTTTTGGCAGGAAAAGGATACAAGCACATCGAGGGACAGGACCCCCAGGCTGCCCACCAGCCAGGGCAGGTGGTGCAGGACGTAGTCACCTTCACCTTGGCCTGGCTCAGGGTTCTTCAGGAGGACACTGACGCCGTAGAGGGAATTCCCCAACATCACCAGGGCAAAGAGGGAGTAGGAGATCCCAGTGGTGGATTTCCTCTTGTACTGGGAAAAAGAGGGGACAAAGAGAGCAGCTTGAGTGCAGCTCTCCTAAATAAAGTGGTATTAATCACCCTCACCCCCAAAAAAGAGAAGAAAAAAGTTGGTGACTCACTGCCAAGAGCCCTTTAGTTCCCCTTTTACTTGTAAATAAGACAAAATGAAAGCCATACCCTCAAAATATTGGTAGGTTAAAGGGGAGGGAGAAAAACAAATCAGGTTTTGGACCAGAAATACAGAAAAGCAGCCCTTATGAGGTGATCAGAGAGAGGGTCCTGGGACCTCTGAGCAAAGAGGAGAAAGAGGATGCCCCCAGGGCCCCTGGATGTGCCATGGAGGGGTGCCCAGGGGTGCCCAGGCCTGGCACTCACATTGGTGTGGATCTGGGGCACTCGGGAGCACAGGTACAGCACGGAGGACACGGAGCCGATGGTGAAGCCAATGATCTCACTCCTGGTGAAGGGCTGGAAGGAAGGGGGGGCAGGAGCAGCCCCTGGTTCTCAGCCAGGCTCAGCACCCACAGCATGGCCCCCAAGCCCAGCCTCTGATCTGCCCAGCTCTCCCTCCTCTGAGACCTCCTGTGGTAATTACAACTGATAATTATGTTTTGGTTTACCATAGGAAAATGTGTTGTCTAGCCGAAGGTCTTATATTGGGAATTATTGGGTTTATTTTCATGGCTTGGAGAGGTCCTTTACTATTGCCAGTGCAAAACTCATCTGCAAACCTCCTTTTACTGCAGCCAATTGAGTCACCTTGCTGCACTTGCTTGCTGGCTTTTCAATAATATTTATATTGTGGATAATTGGAAAACAGAATAAAAGGGGCAAAGTCTCAAAATTCCTGAAAAGAGTCATTCTTTATGGCTGTGGTTTAATGTGAATGAAGGTAGTTTAAATACCACATTTTTTTTACAGAATGTCCATCCTATACAGCTCCCTGAAATAATGTCCATTTGCAAACAGACATATGGGAAATGTTAAGTTTGCTGACTCTTGAGCAGGCCCTGAAATCCTGCAGCAAACTATCCCTGAATTTTGGAGCAATCCTTGAAGTTCTCTTCCCAGTGACACCTTCCATGATTGTAACACCCTGGAGAACAATCTGTTCCTAAAAGAGGAACAGAGAAGTCCCCAACCCCAAAATATGTGGTGTATTCTGGGACCACTGTGTGGGATCACACCATCCAGCAGGACATGCCCACCCAGATCTTCTGTACCCCATCACCCAGATTTAGGAACTGGCTCACCTTTGACCCAGGATCATCCATGGGAACTGCCAGCAGGGACCTCCCTCTGAAAGTGCCTGGGCCCTCCGTGGAGGTGCCACTGCCCAGGAGGGAGAGGGTGGACACCATCCCCATGGAGAGGAACACAAAGGCTGCATTGATTGGGGCAGTGTCTGCAGGGAATCAAAGAGAGCCTGGTTAGGGGCAATCCCATCAATCCCAACAGCCTCAGGGCTGCCAGGACCCCTCTCTGGATAAAGAAACCACCAAGCTCTCCCTTATCTCCAGCTCACCCAGGGACTGGGCAAGGCTGCTGTGGGGGATTTATCTCCCTGTGATGTGGTCAATTTGTACCTTATCAGGCAGGAAACTGCTCCTATCTCGGTTTCTTTGGGTTCAGAGCTCTTAAAAATCCCCCCCCCCCCCAAAGATTTCACTGTCTTGACTCACAACAGCCATGCTCAAATCCCTGCCAGAGCAAGCCCTGCTTCAGCTTATTTATTATTATGATTACTCAGTAGTTATTTAGTGATTATATTCATTAACAGGCTCTCCAGCTTAACAAAACTACATAGCTGATGGACCAAATATCAATTGGTTTAGTAAGTTTACATGTCTTTAGTAAGTTAAAGTTACCCTTGCCCCAAGATGCCTGTTTGGAGCTCACAAAGCTCCAAAGCTGGAAAGTGGATTTGCTCTGTTTGCTCTGCCTGTTTAAACTTTGCAAGGACTGCTCAGGTTCCCTTTTCACTCCAGCTGAACAGGGATGAACTTCCCCATCACATCAAGGCTGGAGTTGTGACCCCAAAACAGAAAACTTCCCCTGGCTCAGTCCTGGCCTGAGTCAGGAGTTCTGTGGTTTCCAGCTCCAGAGTGGAGTCACCACCTAACAGTGGGTAAAGAATTTATTCCTATGCTCAGTGCAACTCACAGGGGTTTATTTTCAGCCTGGACACCGTGTGGGGGTTTGCAGGGTCTGCAGAAACCCCAGGCACAGCCTGTAGCTATTTGTTGGCTTTGGCTCTAATGGGAGCTCAAATTATCCAAGGGGGAAAAACCCAGCAAGCAACAAGTGGCATCAAACAGCCACATCACTGAGTCTGCAAAGCATCTCTGCCCCCAGAATCTCCCTGGGGATTCCCTCCCTGCCAGCTCTGCAGACAGGGACAAGCCATCCAAGGGGAGCACAGACCCCCAACTCACGTCTTCCAGCCCTGTTCTTCACCCTGTAGTAGCAGTAGAGCGAGAGCATCACCAGGTCGGCCAGCACGTAGTAAATAGCTGTGTAAACCTGCGGGAGGGGGTGGCTGGGATGAGCCAAGGGCCCTGGGAGAGAAGGGAGTGTCCTGGGATGGGGAAGGGAGTGTCCTTGTGGGGGGGAAAGAGGAAGCGACCCCGAGGAGAAAAAAGGAGCGACCCCGAGGGAAGGAGCTGGAGGGCGAGAAGGGAGCAGTCCTGGGGAGGGAGGAAGGAGCAACCCTGAGGGAAATAAGGGAACAACCTCAGAGTGGGAGAAGGCAGCAATCGTGAGGGGAAAAGAGGGACCAGCACTGAGGAAAAGGGAGCATTTCCAGGGGAGAAGAAGGGCACAATCCCAGGAGGGGGAAGAGGGAGCAACCCTGGAAGGGGAAGAAGGGAGCAGCCCCAGGGAGGAAGAGGGAGCAACCCTGGGAGAGAAGAGAGCAACCCCAAGTGGAGAGAGGGAAGCATGCCTGGGGGCGGGAAGAGGAGCAGCCCAGGCTTTTTTGTTCCCAGTACTGGATTAAGCAGGTCCCAACCCATCCCTCCTCCCTGGAGCTTGGGATGTTTGAGAGCCAGCCCAGCCACAGGGATTTGGTACCTGCAGGGGCAGCTGATCAGCCAGGAAGGAACCGATGAGGTTTAGGAGGTCTCCTCCCAGCCATCCCAGCAGGAAGTATATGGAGAGAGCCCGGTCCATGATGCCTGTTTTGCAGGCTTGGTAAAACTGCCTGCAGAGAATTGGGCAGAGACACAAACACAGTCCCTGACTGGTTCAGCACTACCTGGGAACCATCCCCAGGGTTACCTGTTGATCCCAAAGCACTCAGGGGAGGAAAAGCAGGGACTGCCCCTAGCACAAAACTGGTCCCAGTTAGAACTCCTGAGGCTCACTGGTGCTCACTGGGCCCAAATCCTGGGGCAGCAGGGAGTGAGGAGAAGCCTCAGTTGCAGGATCCTCCTCTCTGGTTACAAAACAATCAAGACAGAGCATGACTGCCCACATCTCTCTCTGCCATGCTTGTCTCAGCACTTCCAAGAGGCACAGTGCTCCTGGAAACATTCCATCCCCACTATGACCTGACCACATTGCAGTTGGCTTACGTGGGGAATATTCCTGCTGCCAAGCTCAGCAACAACAGCATGGCAATAACCAAGGCTTTGGGGCTGTGCTGCCTGCTCCTCTCCTGCTAATCCTAAATTCTCCAAACTTTTCAGGGGTGGCTTTAGGGTAATCCAGGCTCCTCATGCTCACAGGCTGGTTTTGCTGTGCCAGGGGCCAGGATTTGGGATGATACTCACGGGAAGGAGGCGGCTGCGAAGCAGAAGATGGAGAGCAGCCCCAGGATGATGCTGGAGACGTCCCTGCTGTCCTGGGCACACTCGTGGAACACATCCATGATCCAGCGGGAGCCGTTGGGACACTCGGAGAGATTCCCAAAGGGGACACCCCCCCAGCGTCGTGCAGCCATGGCCCAGGGAGGTCACTGACCCGCAGGGAAACTGCTGGGGAGAGGGCAATAATGTGGGGAAATAAATTAGTAATGCTGGGGAAAAACACATCTGGAGCAGGAACAGGGTTTGGGATCCTGTTGGAAAAAGGATCGTTAGTGGATGATACACCTTTATGGGCCCTAATTCTGCAGCTGGGGGGTGGGATGAAGGGGAAGGTCGTCAGCCTGAGAGGGTTTGGCCTCAAAGGAGAAACAGGAGAAATTAAAGAAGAAATAAAGATGAAGAAATGAGATGGGGGGGAGAAGGAAAAAGAAAAAGAGAAGGAAAAAAATTAAAAAAGAAAAAAGAAGTAAAAAGAAAGAAGAAGGAAAGAGAGGAAGAAAAAAAGATAAAAAAGAAGGAAAAAGTGAAAAAACGAGAAAAAAGAAGGAAAAATGACGAAAGAGGAGAAAAAAGAAGAGGGGAAAAAAGGAAATGACTAAAAGGAAAAAAAGAATTAAGAAAGAATTAAAAGAAAAGAGAAGGAAAAGAGGGAGCGGAGGGGGGACAAGAAGGGGAAAAAAAAAAAACAAAAAAGAAACAAAAGAAGAAAAAAAACACGGTGAAAAAAGGGAAGAACACCCCGAAGTGCAGGAAGCAGCACCGCACTCACCTCCCGCCGGCGCCGTGCGCTCCTTCGCTTTAATTTTCCCCGGAAAGCACCTTTTTTCTGGAACCTCCGGAGGGCTGTCCGTGTCCTCCCCTTCTCCCCGGGTCCCGGCTGTCCCTCACGGCCGGTTTCACACTGCTGGTCCCACACGGCCAGTTCCTCATTCCCAGTCCCTCACCGCTGTCCCACAAGGCTGCCCCACACTGTTGTCCCACACGGCCGGTGCCACAACCCCGGTCCCACAGCCCCAGTCCCTCACGGCCGGTCTCTCACCCCCGGCCCCACACAGCCAGTCCTTCACAGCCCGTCCCTCAGGGCTCGTCCCACACGCTTGTCCCTCACAGCCCGTCCCTCACTCCCGATCCTTCACCACCCCGTTCCTCACGGCCAGTCCCTCACTCCCGGTCCCTCAAGGTCAATCCCCTCCTTCATTCCCAGTCCCACAGCACTCTTCCCACACCGCCAATCCTCCACCACCCCGTCCCTCACCGCCTCTCCCGTCCGTCCCTCCTTCCCTCACGAACTCCCCAAACTCTCCTCCCCCTTCGTCCCGCACCTTCTCCTCCAAACCCCCCAGCGCCAATTTCCCCCACAATCCACCCTCCTTTCCCACCACCCCCTTTCCCCCAAACTCGCTGTTATTTTTCTCCCAAACTCACTGTAGTTTTTTACCCAAACTCGCTGTTATTTCCCCCAAACCCGGTGTTCTCCCCCCGCCCCACAGGCGGTGCCGCGCAGGCGC
>WBMV01000462.1:0-106753 GCA_013396655.1 Campylorhamphus procurvoides
GTGGGTGGTGGGAATTGCAGTACAGAGTTATGAGGTGTCTTAAAGCCTGACCTAAAACACACAGAAGCTGATGCAAAGATTCTTGTGGCTTTTGGTGGGGGCTGGAGCAGGCACGTGTGTTCCCTGTGCCCCAAACCTCAGCAGCAGGCACAAGGAAGCCCCATACCTGTGCCCAGCAAACTCAGAGGAAGGAGAAACAGTCTATTCCCTGCTTGCACAACCTGCAGAGGAAACCCCTGCCAGCTCAGGAATGCCCCCAGTCTGTGCTTTTGGTTTGGAGCTGGGGAAGAGTCCATCTGATAGAAGTCCCCAGACCACCTTATTACAGCTCTAAGTGAGACAAAGTGGGCTGTGAGCCCCAAATAATGCTCTGGACCAGGGGGTGGGCAGTGATTGACTGTTTTCAATGCTCCATTTATTGACATTCAAGTCCAGGGATCTATGGAGTGGTATGAGACAGCAACAACATGATTTTTGCAGTGCTGCCTCATCTCCATACATTACCAGGACCTGAATGCTGATGCCACATAATCTCCTGGATCAGACACCACACACCTTCTGATCCCAATCCCAGATAAAGGTAGTGGTTAAATCTGACTTACCTGGAACCACCCTGGGGCCAGGGTAGTCTTTAGATCCACTAAGTTTAATTCATTTACCTTGTTGTCATACCTAGTAACAAACCTCAAAATCTCCTGACTTAACCATGGCTTAGTGTGGCCGGATTTAAATATGCAGTTTACCACAAACCTGGGTATTTATGACATTAAATATAAGAAGGAAAATTCCTTTTGAGCTGGAGAGTAGAGAGAGTCCTTGGCAGCAAAGTTCAAGTTCTGTACACTCTGTAAATGTGTTTTGTTGTGCTCCACAGCTTTTTATTCAAATGTTACTTTGTTCTGCTTCAAGCTTTCAACAAAGCATCAAGCAGCTACCAAGAATGGCAGGATTTAGCCTCTTCCTTCAACAACTGTATGTTCAAAATCCAAATAGTCCAACCAAAATCTGGGAATTGGGTCCTCCTGTCCTACCTCTGCTGCTGCCTCTGTCAAGTCCTGCCCACACAGCAGGTGCTGCCCGGCAGAATTCCACTTTCCCTGTGCATAAATTCCTCTCTGTAGTGCTCTCCTTGGACCTTCAGCTTTCAAAATCCCTCCTACCACCTTTCAGCTCTTTAAATCTCCTCAGCCATTTGCAGACCATTACTCTCAGACCTTGATTCAGAGCTGATCTCAGTCCCAGCTGGGACACAAATTCCGAGAGGTTATGAGAGCGGAGGAGCTTTATAAATCCCACTGACTGAGAGCAGTCCCCGGGGTCGCTGACCCTCTGCTCGTAAATTCACCTGATTCCCCTTGATTACATTTGTTTTACCACTAAATGCCACTCCAAAACACTGTCAGTGAGAAGCAGCAGCTTAAGCCAACACAACAGGCCGCCTCCTGCCTTGTTACGCTCCGTCAAGTCAGGTTGCCCTCAGATTTGCTGGAGTTTCACTGCTGCTCCCCCCTGGGATTCCAGGCAGCACAGCCATTTAACCCAACATCATTTATGACTGACTGGAATTTGTTTGTCTGGGCTTTTTTATTTTTTCCCCCCCTGTCTCTTCGGATAATAATGTAAACCAGCAAAACTACTGCCTTATTATTGACAAAATTAATCTATATGGAGCTAAGTGCAAAGGAAAATAGATACTCTCTGCATACACATCCCCAATGGAAAATAAACACAGCATATGTGGGGAAGCTCAATTCTCTGCTGATTTAAAGTGGTGCAGCCCTGTGCCAGTAAATAGAGCTCTCCCAGTTTATGTAAGCAGGGAAGCTGACCCTGAGGAATTTCAGTTTGCTTGCAGCAAAGGGTGGGCGTGTTAGAGAAGGACACCTGGAAATGATGGTTATTTAAAGGCTGAGCCACTGGGAGCAAGGAGTGCCAGCACCGTGCAAGAATTTGGTAGGAAAATGGGGGTCATTTTGCTGTCTGGTAGAAAGATGCTCGTTGAAACCAAGACAGGGGCGAGTGAAATGTGCTGTCCTGGGCACAGCCCGGGCTGGACGGGTTCCCAAGATGCCCCTTTTTGGTTTCTATGGCAACATCATTTAGCAGCTCTGGAGAGAAAGTCAAAAGCAGCAGCCAGGAGGCAGGAGCTCTGCTCCGAGGGGCAAGGCCACTGCCTTCATCCCCTCTGCTTTTCCAGGGCAAAGAGGGATGGGCACTCCAGGCACAGAATAGCACTCTGCTTTGCCTCTCTCAAACCCTTCCCTCAGAACCAGGACTCTGTGCTTTTCCAAGAGGCCAATGCAGCCTCCAGGCTGCAATCCAGAGAGGACACAAATGTTTGATCCCAGGGGACAATTTGGACAAACGTTCTCGTTCATCGTGTCGCCCTGGGCAGTGTGGGCTGTTAATCACCCCAAGGGATCGATCCCACCCCCAGGTTACACTGCAAACACCACGGGCAAGGCAACCACAGCGCTGGGAACTGCCAAGCCAGGGAAAATATCAGATATCAGCAGATAAATCTGATCAATAGGTAACACGAGAAGAGTGGTTGTACAGATAACAGACAGACTGTCTAATTAGAGATGTGACATAACACAAACACTTGCTGAATGCTGTATCAGAGCCTGAACTTGTGTTGGAACTGCAGCACATTTAAACACCCTTCCTCCAGACACCAGCTAAGCCAGGGGGCTCTCCTAGTAGCTTAATTCCTCCATTGGTTAATGACCTGCATTTAAAAATCATGTCTTATTTCCAGTCTGAATTTGGCTTGCTGCAAGTACTGGATGTGCTGCTTTCCACTAGAAAATAACCACTTTCTGTTCCCAGTAATTTTCTTGTCTGTGAAGTTAACTGTGACCTCAGACTAAGGCACACCTTAAAGGTCACTTCAGCAAGGGAAATCAATTCACCTGCCAGTTTTGCATCACTCCTGTAGCTGATATTTACAGTCCTTGCTGCACTGTTTTTTTATGGCCTTACTCTTGGTTTGGCAGCTCCCAAAGGCCTCTCACAGCCCCTTCCTTTTGACATGGGCCATTTCATCCTGGTCTTGTCACCAGAACAGTAAATGCAGTGATGTTTGGCTGTGCTGGAAATACCTGCTCCAAGGTGTCCCACCCTCCCAAACAAATCAATCCCACCTCCCACCTCTCCCATTAATTGTTACTGTTTTAAATTCCATTTCTTAGTACAAATTTTACCACTAATGTCTTTATACTCTTTCTCCAGATAATTGATAAAGTGTTGGATTGATAAGAGTGCTGGATAACACTGTATCAAGAGCAAATCCTTTTGGACACACTAGAAATTCCTCCATCAGATACTTTTAAATACATGTTACTAATTTTCCCATCAATTTAAAATACACCACATTGATTTTTTTTGAGTATTTTTTTTAACAGAATGTCATGCAAGATTAAGTCAACTGCTTTGCAGAAGTCTAAGTCTATTATGTCAGCAGAATTATCTTTATTAACTGAACTTAGAGGAAAGATTGCTTGTTTGATGAGAAGTTTTCTGGAGCAAAGGATTGACATTCCACAGTCCTTTTTACTGTGTCCCATATTCACATGGCATCATATTTGGACTAACAAGGCCAAAGTTCCTTGGGTCATCCCACTTACTTTTCTAAGGTATTTCCTGGAATCCCACAATGGTGTGGGTAGGAAGGAACCTTAAAGACTACCCAGTGCCACCCCCTGCCATGGGCAGGGACACCTTCCACTAGCCCAGGGTGCTCCAAGCCCTGTCCAGCCTGGCCTTGGACACTTCCAGGGATGGAGCAGCCACAGCTCTCCCCAGCCTGTGCCAAGGCCTGCCCACCCTCCCAGGGAAGAAGTCTTTGGGCCTTTGAAACTTTCCTTCTGTTCTGTTATTTCTCAAAAATCAGAATTAATGGTGCAGAGTGTGTGCTGTGTGCCAGTTATTAGTTCTAACGGGAGAATTATTACATGTAGAAAATGCTGCTTAATGTTTCTAAGATATTGCCCTAATATTCTATTAGAATGCTAAGAACAGCCTTATCTTCAAGTGGAAGAAATGTAGACAGATATGGATATCCTGCCATAAACACTGAGCAGGGCTGGGCTGTAAATGGTGCTCTTTTTGCACTGGCTCTCATTGCTGATTAGGAACTCGGTGGGTTCAGACCTGAGTCTGTGTGGTTTGACTGCAGCTTTGGTGATAACCAGAACGTGCTTCCTGTCACAAAGGGCTGGTTTGGGGACCGGAGAGGCTCTGCAAGGCTGGTGCTGCTGCAGGAGCCTTGGTGACCTTGTGGTTGGTGACAGAGTCACTTTCCAGCTCCTTCTCTGGTTCTCTGAGCTGCTGGGAGTGAAACAAAAACAAGCCCAGTGAGTTTCACAGTAAGTGTTGGAAAGCTCGACTAAACAATACAACTACACTGTAAATATTGGCAATCTGCTTTAAAAACAAATCCAAACATGCTCTTAATGAATGTCATTACCAACACTTAAAAAGGAAACAAAGCCTCCTTCAAAGGTGAAAATGTGTATTTCCCCCTTGGGCTTTCAACTCTAACAAAAGATTACTCCTTATTACAGTCAGTGCCAGCAGGAGTTTTTCCCAGACTTCCAGCAGGAGAAATCGGGTTGTTGTTTTGTGTGTTGACTATTGGAGATGGGAGTTGGTTAAACAAACCCATTGCCCTTACTGCAAATACAAGCTGATCGTGACTCTGAGCTCTGGGGTATTTGCCTGAGCCATAAAACTTTGATAAGGTGCGTCCAAGAAAAGCTCCCCTTTGCTGCCATCAAGTCTTCCAAGGTCATAAAGGTCCAGCACATTTCCCTCTAGGCCCATCAGTCCCATTGAATCTCAGGGAATTCACAGCCATGGCAAACAGACCATTGCAGTGGTCACTCCTGACTCCAGGACTGGAGGAAGGTGAGTGTCTGCAGAGCCCCTGGGCACCCTGTCCCTCAGGAAGCTGCACCCAGAGAGGAGATGCCAGGGCAGAGAGGAGTTGGCACGAGGCAGAACTCGGTTACAACACACATCAGCTGCCTGTGCTTGAAACTTGCTGAGTTCAAAAGCCTTCCCAGGCACTCTGTACAAACAGTCATCCTGCTCCGAGGAAAAGAGCAGGATTGCAGCAAAGAGGAGCTGCTTTTTTGGATACAAGGCATATGTGACATTAGCACAAAGACACCAGGACAGTCCCCTCTGGCCCTGCCTAAAAACTCCTCAACTACCCAGCATGCCAGTCCCAGGCCATGGGGTGTCATTTCATCAAACTATCTATGAGGTTTAGGGCAAGGGCATTTTAAGGGTCTCTTGGTATTTATTTGATGAAGCATTTTCAGTCAAGCTTGAAAGCTGAAAGGAAGTGGATGAGCTCTGTCTCTTTGTTTGCCTCTTCCGAGGCTGAAAGAAATATTAATGAAAAGGAAATTCAGGGACATCAGAGACACAGGATGTATAAATATGCACACAGCAGAGGCCAGATCCTCAGCTGCCACGGGCACCCAGACAGGAGGGAATGTAACTTGGGAGAACTATTAAGGTCGTGGTGTGTGTTTTCATGTTGTGCCAGGTGAAAAGAAGGGTGGGAATAAGGCCTTACCCTGGGATGGGGAAGGAAAGCTAAGAGCACATTTGCTGTGTTACTGCCCAGGTTCTTGGAAGGGGTTGCACCCACCTTGGTGGCCCAACAGGCACCTTTCCCACCCCCCAAACTGGGCAGCAGAGCTCTGGTGTGAATGGGAGCCCTGGAGAGAGTCTGTGCTCAGCAGTTGTTTCAGGAGTGTCTGCACACAGCTAAATTATTCAGAGAACCTTGTTACTCAGAGCTTTTCCTGGGTGTCTGTGCTCCAGGAGGATTTAAAAGAGACAATCATAGTCAGCAAATCAACTCTTCACTCTCAGATGATGCTCCTTATTTCAGGTATGAATAATATTCCTGGCTGCGAGTCTCTATTACAGGTTATCCGCAGATTGTAATAACCTTTTGTGCTTCTGCTTTGGAGATGAAATAATGGTTGCTCACTGAGTCCTTCTCTCTGATCAAAGGAGCTTTGTTGCCTTAGGACCAGATTCAGTGGAAAGGATTGTAAAAGCCCTTGAAAACTGTAGTTCCTTTCCTGGTCCTGAGAAATAAAGCTGTGTGGCACAGCTTTTATTTAGACCTGTTCAATCTTTCAGAAGCATGGGGGGTTCTGTTCCCCAAACACAGACACTGAACCTTGTTCTTAATATGTTGTTTTAAGTAAAGGAATAGCTAAGCACTCCTGCTGAAACCAATCCCAAATTCCTGCATGGCTCTGGGCTGTTCTGAGGAGGCTGTTGCTGCAACTCTTGTAATTATGTTTTATGAAAATCCCAAAGCCAAAGCAAACGTTCCTGGTTTAGACAGGCCGTGTGTGGCCCCAATTTGCACACCAGCCTTCACATCCTCCAGGGCAATTTCTATTATTCCCTTTTTCTTTCACAAGGCCAACTCCTCTCTTTTCCATCTCCACACCAGCTTATTCAAACTGCTGTGCTTGCAGCTCAGTGACACTGAAGATCTTCAGACATTATTCTTTCCCCAGGAGGGACAGGTGGAAGCTGTTTTATTATCTTGACTTCCCAAATTAGCCCATAGCAGCCCCAAGATGATGTTTCATAGGAATGCAGCCCAGGCCAAGGCTGCCCATCATCCCCTCCCTTCCAGCCCTGTGTCCCTTGTCTCGTGCCTGCATCTGTCCCAACCACCAGGGAAAGACCTGGATCTAGATGAAAAATACCCGCAGTGAGCTATCATTTCCTGAACACAAAAGGAAGTTACATCCCCTGTAGTATTCTGATATTAAAAAGGTACAAACTTCCTCAAAGATATGTTTATCCCCATGTACATTCATGGCTGGGAAACCATCTGAGACAAGCCAAGATAAAGTTTCTTCAGTTTTGCTGTGTGATTCTTTTTTGGGCTGGTTTAAACTAGAACTTCCTTGCAGGCTGCCTTTAGAGGGATTTAGAAAATGGAATGCTGGACAATAGCAAGGTGCTTTTGGAACCTGCCAGCTTGGAAAAAAAAAGACAATGCAGAATATGGTGATTAATTCCAGCTGTTGGCAATAAGAGCTGAGGATTGCAGTGCCAGTTTTAAAGTGATTTCAGCTGGGGGCTGTCAGCTTCGGGAGCTGAACTGCAGAGCTCTTTTTGCACATAAACCCCAGCAGAGGCCCCCAGCAATCCATTCCATGAGCTGCAGGAAAGATGTCATGGTAATTAAGATAAATCTTTGTGTTTTGGAGGGAGTGCCTGGCTCTAGTGTGTCTGGATGAAGACATGAAGGCACTGGAAGGCTGTTCCTATGTCCTGGCAATCCTTAAATTATTGCCAAAATTTACTGTTGACTTATCTCTTCTTGTCTTTCCTTCAGCTTTCTGTGCCTTCTTGTCTCTTCCAAGTGGAGGGAAATGTGATGATGTTCAGAGCTCTTCCATCTTGTCATGATAGTTTTGGGTATCAGTTTATAAAAGAAATGCTAAAACTGCTCAAGAAGTGTTAAGGATCCTGCAATCCTATTGTTTACCACTGATTCTGCTTATGTTTGTAGGTGAAGGTGTAGAGACACTCAGGAACTGGGAGGAACAAGATGATGAGCCTTAAGATTGCAGGAACAAAAGGTGTTGAGGTGCAGAGGTAAATAGTGTCTAATAGAAATGAACCCTGCATTGCCTTTGATGGATTCTATTCTGGCTGCTTTGAATCCCACCCTCTTCTCCATGATCTTTTCCTCCTTTTTTTCCCATTCTGCAGCAGCCCTTTTCATGTCTAAAGATTACAGCTCTGTTTCTTGATCTTATCTCACTGAACAAATCAATTTCTCATTCCTTTTTCTCAGAGGTCGCACTTGTCACATTCATCTGCAGTCTCTCTAATTGCTCCGTGTCCTTCCCAACACATGGCACAATGTGCACAGTTCACCAGATGAATTAGTGGTATTTCTGAAGTACTGGGGTTTCTTTCTCTCTGTCCTCCATGATTTGCCTGTTTCATTGCAGCTGAGCATTGGCTCTGAATTGTGGCTCAGGTCCAAGTCCTTGCAGGGAGCTTTTTGGCATGAACACGTAGGGTTAACTAAACCCAACCCACAGCAAAGTAATTGAATTACTTCATCTAATGAATTCAAATCTATTGTGACCTATTTGCTACTTCTACAAGAAGAAGAAGAAGCTGAGTTTGTCAGATGATAAATTATCCATTGCAAATTCATGCATTGGAAGGCCAGAGGGGACCATTATGCTCATCTCCCTCTGACCTCCTGCCTAACCCAGGCCCTGGAATCTGACCCAGCAATTCCTGTGTCATTAATGTGTGGGTGACCCGTTTGCCCAGAGCTCTGTGGAATAGCATGGATCTGGCTGGAGCCCAAACTGGAAGTTGGCCTCCACCCTCCTTTCCCTCGCTCCCCTTTCCAGCATTGTTTCTCTGAAGGGCAATTCTTCTCTCTGCCCACACTCATGGAATGCCAGCCCAGCATCCTTGTGCCTGTGGCCGAGGAAGGGTTGGAGCCAGTGGTGGCAGCAGCTGGCTTGCATCTTTTCCAGTCATATTCTTGCCTTGAGGAGGGGGGAGGCAGGTTCAAACACCCCTCCTGGAAACAGTAAAATCTCTTAGGGCTGAACAGTTCCATGTTTCCACGTGCTTGTGAAAAGCTGCTTGCACCAGGATGTTTGTCAGTGAAACCACAGCCTGGGTCACAACTGGCTGCTGTGAGGGACAGTCCCAGCCTGGTCCCAGGGATTGGCCATGGTCCTTCCAGTGGGGCTTCTGTGGCAGGGGCATCCCTTATTTTTGGGAGGACACTACTGCACCTCCCTGGGTGAGGAGGCAGCTCTCCACAGGATGGTTTTAGCCTTCTCTGCTGTGGTTTATCTACAGGACTGAGACTATTCCTAAGCTGACACAGATACAGGTTTGTTTATGGGGTTTTGTTTTGAATTTAAATGCCCAATCAATTAACTCTTGGCAAACAGGCTCTTGTGGTTTGCTAGTGGGGTGTTATTGAGGATGTTTATTCCTGAGCAGGATCTGGGTTTGCTCTGGAGAGGGATTTGGAGCAGGTCCCCAGGGTGAAACAGTGCAGTAAGCAGGCATGGCTCTGGATTCCCTGTGTTCTGTGTGTGCAGAGCAAGCTGCTGGAACCAAGGGAAAGCCCCAGTTTATAACTGTGCTACTTTGGGGGGGTCTGTGACAATGATGTTGTTTAATCTGCTGTTGTTGGATGGGTGGCACTAATTTCCAGCCAGGCTTCTGCTGAGTGACCAGATCACCAACTTCTACAGGGGCATCTCAGGCCTTGGAAAAGAAAGGGAGCTGGATGCAGTGTTTGGAGGTGACCTGCATGCATCTCTGGGTAACAATTTAATAGATATTAAAGGCCACAAGGTTCAACAGGACACAGGTAACTGAAAGAAGCTGATGTGGGCTGGAGGGAAGCATCCTTTCTCCTGGTGGATTCCTCCCTACCAAAGATAGCAGCCAGACTTTGCTTTGGGGCTAAACCTGCTGGTGGCACAGCCCTCCTGCTCCCAGCTGCTCCTCCTGCCCGCACCCAGGTGCAGCCACTTTCGAGGCCAAAACCCCTTCGGCTCAGCCCGAACCGCTGCTCCTTATCACGGATCGGAGTGGCTACACCTGGGTAGGCGGGTCAGAGACCAGCGATGCTGCGCTGCTTTCCTGGGGAGACAAGATGTGCGGTGCCCGTACCTGGCTGCGTGGGGATGCTCCGGGAGCTCCCAGGTGAGCCCTGGGGCACTCCGGGGGATGCGAGCAGGGGGGACCAGGGCATGTGAAGGCGGGGGACCAAGGGATGTGAGCAGGGGGGTGAGGGTGACCCTTAGCCCGGGATGCGATGCCCGGTGCGCGGTTCCCGGGATGCGGTGCCCGGTTTCGGTACCCGGGGCTCGGCTCCCCCGTCCCACGCCGTGCCGGGCGGGAGGCAGGGCCGGGCCGGGCTGACATCAGCCGGAGGAGGGGCCTTGCCCGCGAGTTTCTTTGCTCGGTGCATCACTTCCCGGCGCTGCCATACTCCGCTGCCCGCTCCCCGCGGCGGGGACGGCGCCCATGGCGTGTCCGCCCGGCGGGGACAGCCCGGGATGCGCCGCACGCCGCTTCTACTCCAGGTGAGACCGACCCCCGGCCGTCAGTCCTGTCCTGATCCCCCATGGGGGTTAGTCCTGTCCTGGTCAGCCCCGTCTTGGTCCCTCCCCGGGCGTCAGTCTTGTTCTGGTCAGCCCCTGATGCCCCCCGGGGGTCAGCCCCATCCTGGTCCCCGCTGGGGGTCAGCCCTGTCCTGGCCAGCCCCGTCCCAGTCCGCCCCATCCCGGTCCCCGCTGGGGATCAGTCCTGTCCTGGTCAGCCCCATCCTGGTCCCTCCCTGGGGGTCAATCCTGCCCTGGCCCCCCACCCCGGGGATCAGTCCCGTTCTGGTCAGCCCTGTCCTGGTCCCCTCGGGGGTCAGCCCGCTCGGGGCAGGCAGCGCTCACCCGTGGGAAGCGAGATGCTGGAGCACGGGTGGGGATCCAGGCGGAGCAGACTGAGAGGAGATGGGATGAAAACCGCGCTGGTCCCTCCGCGGGGCAGGTCCCGGTCGGGTTTGGGATGATGGGAATTGCAGGGAATCACTGGGTGCCCACTGGGTGTCCTTGGAGGGATGGGCTCCTCGGGGAAAGGAGGGTGATGCTCAGAGCCGGTCGGTGCTGGGTATTCACATGGGAGGCTCATGATCGCACTGCAGAGACTCCCAAGTCTCCAGCTTTAAAACTGGGCGCTACAGGAATTCGCACAGGGCTGGGAAGAAAATAGCTCCAGGCTGTCTGCTGTTCGCGGGAATGCCTGTTCTTTTCGTTTAGATCAAAAAATGAAACCAAAGAAGCCTAAACGAGTCACTTTGAGGCCTTACAATGTTGTTGTTTGTGCTGTTCATCCTCGTGTTTTATTTCTCCTCTAAGCAGTCAGAAGTGGAGGTGATGCAGTAGCAGGACTGGAGGGCTAACAAAGCCACGAATGCTTGAAGTGTGTGAAATACAGTAGCTTTTCATCAGTTCTCTTTGCATGCTCTGCAATAATTAGCACGGCAGCTAGTGAGTTGTCTTGTTTAATGAGTGTTGGTTCATTAGGGCAGCAGGTGTTTCTTGGTTTTGTTTGTAACTCCTGGGAAAATGAAAGGAGAATGCAGAGTTAAAACCATTGCTCTGCCTACTCTGGTGGAGCTGTGGAGAAACACACTGGGTTTCAATCAGACAGAGGCTTTTTCTTGCTTTGTCTTTTTGTTGTTCTTAGAAACTTCTTGGGGAAGGAAACCCAGGTGGGGTGCTGAATACCACTGGCATGTGCCTGTCCAGCCCAGTGAACACTGCTACCAGCTGTTAGTGAAGAAAAATAGAACAGAAATGGGAAGCATCTCTCCTGTGGCTTCTCTGGGTGGCTCTGACAGGGTGTGTGGTGTTAGAAGTCCCTGCTGTGCTTTTCAGGCCTTGAAAGTAGGTGTTGGTGGAGCCTCTCAGTCCTCACTGCACTGTGAACCAAGTAATAACTTAGAGTTTCTCCCTGAACTTTGCTTGTTTTCCAGTGTAGAAACTTCTAGGTTGAAGTAAATGCCTGCATCTGGTAGGCATGCCTGGGTGAGAAGTGGAACCTCAGGTGACTTGTTTAGGTGGTAAGACTGTAGTGACTGCTGTCAAAATCTTTCTTGGTGTGGGTTTTTTTTGCGTGGGAACATCAACTCAGGTGTAAGAACTGCAGAAGGTACCAGAGCAGACAGGGAGTGCCAGACCCCTTGTCTGGGGAGCTGGAGGAGGCATGTCCTTTCTAGGAAGAGGGATGATGGGGTGTGGGAAACTGTGCCCCCCAAAAATGCAAGTGTATATTCTCTTTACTTCATCCCTAAATTCAACCCATCCTAAAGAAAGGCATCTGCTTTGTGGGATCTCTGGCTGGGGCTTGTTGGAAATGTCCAGCTCTGGGATTGTGCTGCACAAACCTGAGTGGAGCAGTTACTGCCTGAGTTACTGCCTTACCTTCCCTGGGGGTTTGAGCTGGCACTAATTTAAGTGCATCAGTTCCTCTGTGTGTGACCTCTGAGGACTCTTGCCAGGCAGAACTGGGCTGAAGGAGCTGTGAAATACCTGCTTGCAGGAGCTGTCCTGCCCTTCTTTGCTGCTGCAGGTGCTCCAACTTGCTTTTTTGTGCTGGCTGCCTGATTTTGAATGTGTGGGAAGCACCAAACCCTGGACCATCCTTCCTGAGAGTGACAAGCTCATGCTGGGGCCAAGTCCACCAGTGTCCAGAGAGTTCTGCTGGATTTGGCCCCTTTGCTTTTTAAGGCCACTCTGGAGATTTCTGGGTCTGGGAGGGAGGCATGGGATGTCCTGGGGAAAGCATAGCTGTACTGCATTGCCATCATGGAGATGTTATTGATCCCACACAGAAAGAACATTAGATAATGCTGCAATGAGTCCAGAAATGTATTAATCTGGCATGAGGACTCAGCTAAAAGCACACCTTGTTCCTTCCCTTCCCATCTCGCTCCCTGCTCTCCTGCAGTCTGTGTTTTTTCAGTATCACTGTTGGCTTTTGTAATGTTTGAAAACTTTTCTTGATTGTGTTGTAAACAGTCTCCATCTCGCTCATTAGTGTCACCAGAGCGAGGACCTGACCTGAATGTGCATCAGGCAATTAGAGAGTGCTCTGAGCACCACAGAGCTCTGAGAGAGGTTCTGTCCCTCCTGTTCTGATGGGAAAACTGGCGTGGAAGAATTGCTGGCCTTCTAACATGGAAGGCAGCAAGAGAGGGGAACAATTCAGTGTGGTGGTTAAGGCAGAATAAACTGGTGTTTGCAGAGCAAATTAGAGAGAAAATCCACCACTGGGGTGAACCTCCCCCTGGAGTGATTCCTATTCATTTTGCATGTATCCAAGGGATCACAACATCATGAAATATTCCAGTATTTCCCTGCTGCTAGTTCTTGTAAACTCAACTTTCACAACTTCTAAGCCTGAACTTTATATAATGCTAAATCATTAATTGTATCTGCCTCAGAGGTGAAAATTAGCAGCAGTGCTGGTTTTGGAAAAGTTCAATTAACTGCTTCTGTGGGATTGGGAAAGGGTTCAGGGCACTGCCAGAAAGTTGAGAATGACCTTTTGGCCTCTCTCTACTCTATAAGGTGGAAGTTGAATTTGCTGGTTCAGAGGTTTCTGAAAGATCCCCATCCATTTTTCTCCTGTAGGCCTCTGCCTGGTGGAGACTGACTGCAGAAGGATGTGAAAAACAGGACAAACATTGCTAAAATAGCTGTGCTGCATAATAGGTGGCCTGAGCAAAAATTATATGATGGCTTAGCAGGCAGTGTTGGCAGTGCTGGTTGTGCTGACATCTGCTTTGGGACACTTTGAACAACTTGCTTGTACTTTCAGCATTTGTGAGTCATGTGGTCATCCCAGCGTGGAGCCAGGCAGGGCATTCAGTCTCCACCAGCAGGGAGAGGGACCCTTGCCTGTCAGACCTTGGCTTTGGAGTCGGTGTCTGGCTGCTCTGCAGGTTCCCCCAGGACCTTGGGCATCCTTTTTGGGTCTTCTGGGTTTCACCTTACAGGATGGGGGGGGAGAGGTTCTGTCCCTGCTCCCTCTGGTCTCCAGTGGCAAATGGGCAGGGATGTGCCTTGTGCCTGGCACAGTGTGATCCTCCTCCTCCCTCTGCCCTGTAGGTGCTGCTGCAATACAAACAGTTGTGTCTTCAGGGTGTTGCTGGACTTGTACATGCACATATGAGCAGAGCTGAGGTGATTCCCTGCCTTTTACCTGTGCTGGCTGGCACTTCCCTGACTCAAACTCTGCTTGTTGAGCCTCTCCTGGGGTGAGAGCTGTCCCTCTGGATGCTTTATCCCAAAATACTGCGCCTTGTATGAGACATTTGTGCCAAGCAGAGAAGAAAGAACTTTGTGTGTTGGCCACGTGCTTGTGGGTTATACAGAGTTTGCTACTCAGTCAGCTGAAGTCAAATAAGTTTGTGACTCGTGTGTGGCCTGAGGGCACCACTTGAAGCCAGTTCCCTGTGAGAAATATTAATACTCTATTGATCACACCAGAGCCTGGCTGAATGCAGAGCTGGCTCTGGAAGCAAGACCCTTCCCACCTGGAATGTTGGCTGTGAAGCAGGAACGAGCTGTGCTACCTGGAGCTACTGAGCTGCCTTTTGCTACCTGTTGTATTACTCACTGGATGCTTCCCTTCTGGAAAGGTGTCTGAAGGAGCTCGTGGCTAATGAGGGACACTGGGAAGAGTTTCTCTAACCAGATTTGCATTTGGATGGAGGTGACCAGGTGCTGCAGTCCAGTTGCCTCCATGGGTGCTGGTCCCATTCAGGCTCCAGGTCATGTCAGAGTTTTGGGTGGTGGCTGCAGCAGGACTTGCTTATGCCACATGAAAATCTTGTGTGTAATCTGGACCTGGGCTACTTGTTGTCAGTGGGAAAGCTTTCCATTGACTGTGCTGCTCCCTCCCTAAAGATACTTCTAATTAAATGCTGTTTGACAGATCTGACTTTCTAACTGGCTTAGATTTAACTGGTATAAATGGGATTATTTTTTTCTTCTCCAGAAAGCTGAAGAAAATAGGAATAATTTTGTTGGAAGGCTACTTAACATTCAGAGTCACGTCTGGCTGGTGTTTGATGTAATGAGCTGATAGAGTGTATTAAAAGAAAGAAAAAGCCAAAAAAAACCCCACAACCAGAAAGTCACAAGTTCTTGGTAAGGAGGAGGGGAAAGGACCAAGGCTACTCTAGTTTGGAGCTCTCTAAACAATGCGTTGCATTGTTATGCAACTGTCTAGGGAAGGAAGTGAAAAATTATCATTACAGTGCAGTTTCAAGGGCAATATTAAATGAGCAATTTGCAGCACAACCCTGTACTTAAGTGACTTAACTCGCTTCTCCCAGGATAAAATTAACAGGGCTGGGAAGGGCAATAGCCACAACCTCTGTTCCCCCCAGGAGTGGAGCAAATACAGGCTCTGTTTGGAACTGAATCTGAGGCATCAGACTGAGAGCCTGCAGAGGGAGCAGCCAAACCCAAACCAGTGTAATGGTCTGATCCTGGAAGTGCCTGACTCATCCCTGCCCCACTGAGAGAGGGGATGCAAGCACGTGCTGAGGCCTCATTGATATCTGCCCTTCCTTAATTTACTGAAAGGAATAAAAAGACCTTTTGCAAGGCCCTGGAGCAGCAACACAAACCCTGAGTGAATGGCTTGGAAGGCAGTGCTGCTCTCTGATCGCTGCCTTCATGGTAGGAGTAAATCGCTTCAAAGTCATCTGCTATTCCCAGTTTTCTTTCAGCAAGAAGATTTTGCCCAAGGATTCCAGCACTGGAACCACAGGACTTTGCTTTCCAGCTCTGAGATTAGACAGGGTATATCTAAAGAACTGTGTGAATCAGTATCTCTGTGCAGCCGCTACATCTGGAGGGCTTTTCTGGAAGGAGCAATTTTGGATTGGCTTGGCTTCCCTCATGCTTTTCTGTTATCCTCTGGAGCAGCCAAAGGGGCTCCTCCCTGGGAGTTTGGGGCTAATGCAGGGGAAAGGTTTAGGAAATGGCTTTAAATGGGGAAAACACCCATGTTACACTAATACCATAACTCAGTGTATAAAGCATTTCATGTGGAGCCCTGGCTCCACCTGGGAGCAGATGTTTTGTCTTGGAAGCTGCTTTTAAAAATGCATGGATGGAGCTGGGAGCTGTCAGTTGGTGTCTGCTCTGTGAGCTGTGGAGGATGAGGCTGTGCTGTGCTCCTGGGAGCCTCTGTGGTGCTTGCCTGCCCCATGGAGCCTGCCAGGAATGACTTCTGCTGCAGGATTGCAGCAGGGTCTGCACAGGGAAACCAGCTTTGCCATGGGCAACACAAATAATTATCAGGGGGAGCTCCATCCCACAGCTGGGACAGGCAAGTGGTCCTTGTGTGTGTGGTGCTGATGAAGCCTTGTACTTTTACAGGTAGGATGGAGGGGTTTGCTGTACCAAGTGGCTTCCCAGTTCTGTGTTTCCAGGACTTTCTTGGCACTCCTGTGATTTTGCAGACCACTGGGCTGTGTTTGCCATTTCTGAGCATTCACTTGGGCAGCAGGAAGGGACTCAGCTGGTGGTGCCTCCCTGGGCATTTTGGTGCAGATTGCTGTGACTTCCCATGCTCTGGAGCAACTTCAGCCCAAATTAACTGTGGGGCAAGTTTCTCCTGTGATCCAGGGTGCAGAGTTGAGGTGGCTCTTTGTGCACTCCGTCCGTGGAATCCCCATTCATGCCTGAGGAGACCTGGAAAGTGCTGATTAATATCCATCTCTCTGGGGCTGTTTGTTAATTCCTGTTATTCCTGGTTTGTATTACGGTGCTGATTGGATCCTGGCAAGATTACATCTGTTCCAGGGCTTGGTGGTAAACATCAGTATTTTATTGCAGCCTTTCTGGGAAATATTGTTGCTGTTTTCAAGGGTGAGAAATTGAATAGTCTTTGGGGTGAAAGAGAACAGAAGTGGCAAAGCTGGGAGCTGAATGTCCTGTCTCCCACTCCTTCCCTTCAGCACTTCCTTACCCACGTCATTGGGAGGGTAATTGTGATTTGGAGACCTTGGCTTTGTCCTTTGCTGGGCTGTGCTGGGCAGTGCAGCCCTGGTGTCACACAAAGTCACAATGGCTCTGCTGTTCTCCTTAACATGGGATGGAGCAAGAAGTTGTTTTTGAAGGAAGTTACCAGCTGGTGAATTAAATACCAGGCTCTGCCCATTTTACAAGGTGTGCCTTGGATGTGTGGTGGGAACTCTGCAAACCACAGGAAAAGGAGCAGCCTGGGTGGCCCTGGAGTGTGGTCACTGTGAAGAGCCCAATGCCAGGTACTGGCTTGAGGAAACCAGGAGAACAGCCCTGAGTTTTTAAAGAGCTCAGGGCACCTGTGACTCTGCAATTTGGGTGTCTCTCAGGCTTTGAGAAGAGAGCAGTTAATTTAAAAAGGGAGAGAGGGACACAGAGAAATGTTCCTTGTCAGAAAATCCTGCAAGTTAAACCACATAAGTGAGTGGAGTTCCTGGGTGCTCTGCTTTTGGGGTATGGTGAAAGATGGAGGGGAAAAACCCCACACATCTCTGTTGGGCAGGAAGCATTTGGGATGGGCAGGAGCTGCCAGTGCTCTGAGGAGGGTCTGTCATCACTGGAGATGCTCTTGTAGTTACCATTTCACAGCTGGTGCTGCCTTAGGAACAGCCCCTTTTTTAGCAACTGTCTGCAGAGATTTGTATGGAGAAAATGCACTGGGGATTTCATCTTGCTGCAAAACACAGAGGCCATCAGATTCAGCTTGTTCATCAGCCAAGCTTTCTGCAGCATGAAGGCAGGAATAAAAACCCCAGTGAAGAACAAATGAAAATACTGAGCATTTTAAGCCACATGTGTTTCTCTTCCCCTCCTGACAAATAAGCCCTTCTGATTCCAGCAAGGAAGCAGCTTGGGAAGCCCATGTGCCAGCATCTCCTGGCGAGTGAGTGAGGTCTTACATCCATAAAAGCAGATGAATGTCCTGAAACTGTGATACTCCATGTGTACCTCAAGGCATTTCCTGGCCTCTGAGTTCAGCTGAGTGTCTGAGCTCCTGCCTGGGTCTGAATAATAAAACACATGAGTTGAGTGTGATGTGCCCAGAATTTTGAGGCCACAGCCCTTGGCCTGCTTTTGTATGAATTGCTTCCATCAGGGCAGTAATCCAAGAAGCTACAGGCAGAAACTGCTTGGTTGATGGCAGTCTGTGGTTTGGTGCTTTCGTGGGTAAAGCCCTGGGAGAAAGGAAGGCTGTTGTTTTATCTCTGCTCATCCTTTGATGTGCACTGTTGGGAGTGCAGACTGAGTGTGCCAGGAGGGACCACAGCTCTGAGGAGATTGGGGTCCACAAGGAGCTTCATCAACATGTTCAGCTGCCTAAGGAGTTAATAATGGTGAAAATACCCATTTTTCCTCTGCTGCTCTGGAAGAAAATGAAAACTCGCTCTGCAAGATGTGTATTTTCTTCTCTACAGCCATCCTTTGGCATCAGTGCTTTTGGCAGAAAGTTGTCATCAGCTGTGCCTGTGAGTGACCATTTTGCAGAGACCTCTCATAGGGATGGGGAGTGAGCAGAGAACTCTTGTGTGTCCTGCCCTTGGCTCTCCCCACTGAACAAAGTGATTCTTCTGCAGTGGAAGCCTCTTTCTGAAGAACCCTGGGTGAGGTTCTCACCGGTGTGACCTGGATTCCCTTCATGTTTGCTGAAGTGAGGTCTGACTCCAGCTGTGCTCAGTGAAGCTCCAAGCCCACGAGCAGAGGGCAGAGCTCACCTGCCCAGCCTGGGGCAGCTGTGTGAGCAGCAGTCTTGGGGAGGGAAGGCAAGGCAAGGCAGGAGATGCTTTGCAGACCTGGCTCCAAACAGAACTGAGTCATTTGTCAAGGCTGACGGCTCTGGGAGCTGGTTGCCTGAGGCAAGCATGGCACACAGACAGGAGACGTGAGAATACAGCTATCTATACACACAGAGGAGAGAAAAGTAACAGCTCGGAACATGTGACTGGAATTAAAGTGGAAAGAAAAAAGAATTCCCAATTAAAACCATGTGTGTTGGAGGATGTAACTGCTCCTGAAAGGTTCGTGGAGGATGTTTGTACAGCACAAACGCAGCCAGTCCATAATGCCCTGGATTAAAACAGGCAGGCTCCTCCAGCACACGAAATCCATGTGGACACTGTGTTGTTCCTGCATGGCAGCAGCTTTCCCAGCCCATCACCTTGTGGAGTAAGGTAAGAGCTGTCTTGTCACCTGTCTCCTCCTCCCAAAGCACGTTTCTCGTGCAGCCTGGTGCTGTGCCATGTCTTTCCTTTCCTGCTGGCTGATGGGGATGTGTCTGTGCAGGAGCAGAGATTTCTTCTGAAGACATGCATTATTGAATTGCCAGGATAAATGAGTTCCCTGGATTTGGACAGTGCTCTAATCCTGGTGCTGTATCCTCCCTTCTCTCACCAGTGTGAGGCAGGAGGGGAGCAGTGAGTCCCTCTAGTGCTCCACAGCAGCAGCCTGTGGTCTTTATGAAACCACTACAATACCTGTGAGGTTGCAGGAAGGAGCTACCCTAAACCTAAAACAGGTCTGAGGAGAGGAGTCCTCTTGCTGTGTTTGGAACGACTTTCCAAGAAGCGTGATGTTTATATAAATTAATTCCTCCTATGGAAGAACAGCACCAGAGCCCATTTCACAGGTGCAAGGACATACCATGCTTTGATCTACGTGGCAAACTCATCTCACAGTGTGTCCTTGCCTGCTGTTTGCACACATGACTGAACTGCACTAATGCCACAGTGTTGGACCAGACCTGACGTGGGGTGTGGGGAGGAGCAGGACTTGCCTCCCTGCGCTCAGTTTGTACAGACGTGCCAGGCATTCCCAGGGTAGGTGTTACCAGTGGAGCTATACTGGGACAGAAGTGCTAAAAATTTGGGAAAACATGGTGGAGGACTCAGCCATGCAATCCTCTGGAAGCAGTGGAGGCAGCCTGTGGGATGCTGGAGCTCCAGGGTTCCCTGCAGGGGCAGCAGACACCCACCCCAGCCGGCGCCAGACGGTGGGTCTGTTCTCCTGGGATGAGCGAAGCAGAGTGTCATTCTCACCTGGCATGGGAACTGCTTGGCTTTCTGGGAATCCTGCCACGCTTGCAGATTGATGGGATGCATAGATTTTTCCATCATGCCACGGAGAACCCAAAAGCACTTGTGGTGCTGCTCTGCTGAGTCTGGTTTTGCACTGAGGAGCTGCAGAAAACAGTTTGTAGAGATGCTGGTAAGGGCTGTAATGGATACCTGGCTGATACCTGAGCTCCTGGGGAGCCTCTTTCCTGTTTTTTTTTAGACAGTTGTGGAATATTATCTTCACAAAATCCAGAGGGATGCCCTGTGGCTGTGTAGCAGCCAGGGAGAAGGGCAGTGTCCTTTGTGAGCTCTTGCACTGTTGGCCAGGGGAGCCTTTTAAATTCATGAGTGTCCCTGGGCTGATGTCTGATTTTTGGCACCCCTGGAATTTTCAGGAAGAACACAACAATGCTTTTAACAGCCCTCAGAGCAGGAGACAGCTGCAGAAAAACAATGCAAAATTGGTGCAATCTGCTCTGCTGCAGCTTTGCCAACAGCACTCTGTCCTGGTGGTTGGCAATGCTTCAGCCCAGCCAGGAGCTCTGCCCACATGCCCTCTGTGACCCACGAGAGCCACCTTTATGAATTCCCCTGGTTTGAGCATGGAGAGCTGTTATGACTGACACAGGAACTGTCATGGGTGCTTCCTGGTCTGCCCTGGCTTGATGTCACCCTCCTCACTGCCTTCACCAAATGGTCATTTGAAAAAGAAGCTGCTGCTTGCTTCTATTCAGTGGACTACTTTGGTTCCTGCTGTTTGCTTTTCAGGGAGTTCTGTAGAAAGATGAGGGCCAGGCTGGTTCTGTCACTAAGGTCCCATCCAAACCCCTTCCAGGTGTGAGTGCTGCTGCTGCAGAGCATCGTCAGCAGCCTCTTGGTGAGCTGTGATGGCTCAGCATCTCCCTGGCTCAGAGCCTGGATGGCCCAGGATCAGGGTGTGAGTTCTCTGATGGATCCCAAAGGCCCCTCTCTCTTGGACTGAACCACTTGGCTTGGGGCTGACGGAAGCAGATGAGACAGGAAGGGAACAGACCCAAATTGGCTGTAGGTTGCTGTGGAGTCAGTGGAAAAAACCACGGTGTGAACTTTGTCATCGTTTCCTCTTACACTGCATCACGGTGACAATCCCTCTGTGTGCCCCAAGCACAGTCTGTGGTTTGCAGAGTGTGTGGGGTCTGCGTGTGCAGCCTCCACCTGCTGCAGGAGGTTTGGGGTGAGGTTGGGCATGGGCAAGGAGCTGGGACAGGCAGGGATGGATTCCTTTGTCCTGCTTGGCTTCACCATGACACTGTCCCTGGTGTTGCTGGGACTTGGCAGTACCTTTCCAATATGCAGTTGTTTTCCTGCTGCAATTCCATGCTCCAAGGCAGGAGCAACTGGCAGGCTGAGGGAGGAAGGAGAAGGGGCTGCAGCTGGAGGGGTTTCCACGCAGCTTGAACTGAGAATAGGCTTGGGCCTGTGGCCTCAGCATTTCTGGGAAAACAAGGCTTGCTTTCACTTGGCTTTGCAGGAGAAGTCTGAGTGTGCAGGAAAGGAAACCTCATACAGCTCCTCAGCCTGTGCAGCTGCCCAGAACAACTGGAGGGATTGTGCTGGGGGGCACTTGTGGAGCTGAGCTTGACCCTGCTGGGGGGTGGCAGGACCCTGGGGCAGGAATTGGGGCAGGCTGTGATACTTTGCACTCCAAGCTGAGCTGGACTTTTGCTGTGTCTGACCTGAGCTGGCCAATATTGTGGCTCCATTGGGATCCATGAGGACTTGTCCTGGCTCTGATGGAGAGGACAGGAGTGGCCAGGCATCCCCCTCTCCACCACAGGAGAGCATCCAGTCTGCTTCCATGGGAACTGGCTGCTGAGCCCCCACTGCATGCCTGGGGTGGAGAGAAGAGATATCTGCATCTCTCTCATCTCATTTACAGTTCTGAATTTGGAAAAGTAATCCCTCAAACCAGAACCCACCCATTTTCAGTAGTAAGTCTGGCATGGATGAGCCCTTATGTGTTGGTGGGTAGTAGAAGCTGGATGGCATAAATAAAATGGGCAACTAATAGATTGGCTGTTTTCATAGTGTAGTTTTTGATAAGCCAACTACTTGTTTTTCTAATGTATATGGTAATTGTGACTTGCTGTTTTTCACAGCAGGAACACTGTGCTGGTTTAAATAACAGCATATATTTTAGTGAGAGGATGCATTGACCTAATTGCCAAAGTAACTTTATAATGAAAAGCCATTCAGTCTGCATGTCCTCTCTTGCTCTCTGCCTTCTGGAAGGAACTGAAGGAAATAGCACTTCTCTGCTGGTGAAATCATCCCCAGAGCGTTGTTCCATGGCAGTCTGATGGATTCATCTCATTAAAGGTGTTGTACGAGAAAGCGAAATGCTTTTGGAAAACTTAGGAAGCTTCTCCTCAGTGTGCTGAGTTCCTTTCAGATCCCCTCTGTGGTGAACTAGGAATGCCCCAAATGCCATCCTGTTGCAGGTGCTGGCTTGCCTGGTGCCCTGCGTGGCAGGTTGCAGGTGTCAGGGCTGGCTCTGTGCTCTGCAGGTGTGAACAAACTGCTGACACAGCGTGACCATCCTCCTTTGGGCCTGCTGGGAAGGAAAGAGCATCCTCAGGCATGAGCATCGTGACTCCACTAGCATTTGGCAGGCTGGTGCTGTTGGCCTCTGGTTCTTTCTCTTTTTCTCAGATGGCAGGTGCTGGTTGGGTTTTATACCCTGCTGATGAGCCATGCAAAGAAATTATGTTCCAGGCTCTTCAGAAGGTTTCCTTCTCACTCCTCTTGAAAGTGAGTTCTCCTCACTTGCTTCCCCTTCAGAGGCATCTTGATCAGTTCATATGCTTGGTGGATTTATAATTCTTTTTTGATTTGGGAGTCAGAACATGTTTTAATGAATTAATTTCCAAATCGGTATCTCCTTAATCATCATTTCCTTAGACCCTGGAAAGTATTTGCATCTTATAATTTAAGTGCTTTGAAACTGGCTATCAAATGAAACTGTTAACCAGGATGAGATGAAATCCACATTTGCACCTTAATCTCGTCTGAGCATTTTCAAGTGCTGCAAGTTAATTACATCCATCGTGGTCCTTTGATATTTGAGTAATTTTGGAGCATAAAGGCTTACGTTTGTGCTCATTGCCTTTTAGAGATGACACAGAAAAATTTCGTTGTGCTCTCTGTACTTCCTATGGGTCCAGCTGTATTTGGGGGAAGGATTTGGTACATGGATTCAGGAGAGTTATTGCCTGTGTATAACTGGAGAGCCCAATCCTTCCATGTTTCTAGAGGTTGAGAGTATCTTCAGCTCCTGGAGTTTGGGGCATCTCTAGGGAATTACCAAATGGGGTAATTGCTGCCTTCACACCTCTGCAAAATATTTTGGGGTCCTTAGGCTGAAAAGTTTCCACACCTACCAACTCAGCATCATGAGTTGCTTCACAAAATGCTCCTAAGCCAGCAAATAACTCCCATCTGCCTTCCCTTCTCCACATCCCCATGGATCAAAGCCACAGGGGCTGTGTAAGAAGGGGAATGCTGGATGACTTTTGCTTTCAAGCAGGCAGTGGGGAGTTTGAATTTGAATTTCTGACAATGACGCAGCTTGTTGGAGCCATTATGCATTGAAATGGGGTCTTATTCAGTGCTGCTAATAAGAGGGTAAATGCAGCTAAATACAGCTGTCTTCCTCACTGTCATTTGGTATTTATTAGCAAATATGCAGTGGAATTGAATCCCTTGTAAGTACTCTGCTGCTAATGGTAGATAGCAATTAGCTGAAATAACTACTGTGAGCACTGATGCTGCCTCAGTGAGGGGAGAGGAAATCTGGAGCCAGCACACACACCCAGCAGCTTCCAGAGCTCCCTGTAGTTCTCCCCTCTGGATTCTCTCTTTCATGCCCTTAGCAAAAGACTGCAGCGAAAATTGCTTCGTCTGGGTAATCCCTGGAGCTCCAGTTTGAGCAAACACCTCCCCAGCAGCACTAAGTGTGTGTGTACATTATTATTTTCAGCTCAGGGGTCACTGAAAGGACTCGCTGCACTGCTCCTACTAGGGAAAGTGCATGGAGTGGGAACCTTCTCCCCTCCAGATGTTCTGGTGACAGAGCTGCACAGATGTGAAGGCAACTGGCCCAGACACTTGGAACCAGTTCAGAAGCTGGGGAGGACTGGGTGCAGCACTCATAGTTTCATCTTTGGCCTTTTCCTTTGCAAACAAAACAAGAGGTTTTGTTTCCTTCCCCTCACTAATAGGGTGACCTGTAGGTGAGAGTGTCCCAGAGGTTCTGCCCTCTGACTGGAGGTGAACCAGCTCCCGTGTGGTGGTTCTTCCAAAAGCAGTTGGAGTCAGGCTAATTTCATGTATATCTTGATTTGTTTGTCCCTCTTCCCTGCCAGCCACTGATACAGAGCCTTGCAGGGAAGCTGCTTGTCAGGAGGGGATTAGACAGGGATGTGACGTGGGTGGGAAGGCAGGGGCAGAGCTGGCCCAGGGACACTGCTGGCCACACACAAACTGCTTTGGGAGGGAGATAATTAATTGAGCATTTTCATTAGTCCCCTTTCAGGGTGCTGCTGGGTGTGTTGATGATATGGAGCAGGATGAGTATGGAGGAAGAGGCACTGGTTGATAGGTCCAGTGTCATGGCAGTGGGATGGTATTTAATGGTAGGAAGTTGAAAGCACGTGTATTTAGGAGCAAGCAATAATATTTTCTAGTCATAGATTGGAGCTCATTATTTGGGAGCACGAGAGGGATTGGCAGGTGTGGATGTGCTGGTGCCACAACGTGAGGACCCTGCCTGGGGCAGAGTAAGCACAGAGAAATTGCCCAAAACACTGTGAGAGTGCCCCAGGCACTTCAGTCTGGCTTGCAGTGCTGGCCCGAGGCTAAATAGGTTTAAACTCAGCATGAATAAATTCAGGCTGTGCATCTGGAACAGCTTTCCTCCTGTAGGCAAGCCCGTGAAAATACTCAGGTCCTTTGTCAGCAGGATGGGCTTTGGCACAGGGGAAGCTGAGCTGGTTCCTGGGGATGGGAATTCCCTCTTTTTGCATCCCCATCAGTGGAGGGGCCACAGCCCTTTCCTGGCTGTGTTACCTGGTGGCTCAGAACCATCCTCTCAGGTGCAGGAGCTGTGTGAGGGCTGGGAAAGCAAATTGCTAAAAGGGAATAATTCCCAGCTTGATTAACTGGCAGCAAAGCCTTAAAGAAAGTAATTATTTAAATGCATATTTCGTTAGCTAAGCCAGTGAATATGCATTTCCACTGAGCACCTGGTAAGCGTGATTCCTTTCTGGTTGGGAGAAAATGTTTAATTGCCCCTGCTATTATTGCTCTGAAATGACATTTACTTTTGAATAAAACTTAATCAGATTTATCAGCAAGCAAGATACTAAAACTGCAAGATGCTAAAATCTGTTGCTTCACTGATTCATATCCATAGATACATTCAAAGAGATTTTTTTACTACTGTTGGTGGTTTTGATGGAGTTTTTTCTGCCTTCCCTTCTGTCTAAAAGCTTGGGCTTTATTCCCAATTTTAGACCTACAGCAGCTTTGATTGGGAATGAGTTTTGCAATCACCCCCACTAATATGAATCAAATATCTATAAATATCTTTCCTTTCTCCTTTCTTGTTTTTTTCAAGGCAGTTCCACCTTGCAGGCAGGAAGAGGTTCTCTTGCCCTGTGATATTTGCAATATTTAAGGCAGCAGACACCTGTCTCCAGGCTCTGCCTTGTGACATGGTGATTTTCTGGGTAACCTGGTGGATTTGTTGTCCATGCAGTGTTATTTCCTTGGACTATTCAGCATGGGAGACCCAAGCTTTGGGAGAGAGTGAGGTGTTGGGAAGTTTGACTGTGGCTCCAGGCTTTTAAACTCACCTTTTTAGTGATGTTTTCCCTCTGGGCCCCTATATCATCACACAAATCCTAATTACAGTGTTTTGACAGCAGTCCTGGTGATGATTGTTGATGGCACTGGGAACACCTTGTGCTGTTCCCTTTGTTTCTCACTTGGCACTGTCCTTGGCATCCCCAGCACTGTGGGACCCTCTCTGCCTTCTCCAAATTGCTTGTGAACACTTTTGATGAGCTCAAACATTTGATGCATAAGAGTCTTTGCATTTTGCCTGTGTGCCTTTTGCAAAGGCACATTTTTTGCTCTTTAATTCTTTCAGCGAGCTTGCCAGCAGCCAAAAGGCAATCTGTGCTACAGCTCATCATTAGCTGCTGGCTGACAGTGATGAACGGCCCTGGGAAATCATCTTGTTCAAGGCACTGGCTGCTCTTCCCGTTCTTCTCAGCTTTTTCTGCCTTCCCACAGTTATCCTTTAGAAAGGAAGTTAAAGAGGAGGGAGGGAGACCCTGCCCTGTGTTGGATTGGGAAGGGGTTTCCTCATCCCAGGCACCTTTTCTGCCCCATGAGTGTCAAAGCAGCATCCATTCCCATTTTGAATGTTGTTGTAGTTTCTTAAACACATATATTGTCCTTTTTGAGGGATCTTTAGCAGAAGGATCTCAAAACATTCCAGGAACCTCCTTCACTGCTGTTTTATGGAGGGGGTGGAACCCAAGGTGTGGAGGAGCTGCAGGACTTAATGTTCCAGCTGGGACTTGTTGCTGTACACACCAGCCCTGTTCTGATTTCTAGATTACAACTGGTGCCTCCAAAACTTTGTTCTTAGCTGGGCAGACTTGACATAGCCTGTCATGTCCCTGTGTTCAGCAGAAAACATTTTGTTTTAAGTGGTGTAGTCTTGTTTTTGTCTGGGAGTGGATCTGGGAATGCTCTTGGACCTTCCTGACTGTTTGTGGTGTGCCTGAAGGCTGGGATGATCTCACTCCATGATTTTTAAGGTCCCTTCCAAGGTGAACCATTCTATGACTCTGTGACTACTTGGAAATGCCACCTGTCCTGAGGAACACACAAACCTGAGTGGTTTGCACTGATTTAGGGCAAGGCTTATGTACAGGGGCTACTTCAAGTGAGCTTCCCCCCCTGCCCTGTTCAGACCCAAACTGCACCAGGTGGCCAAGCCCAGCACCTCCAGCCTGGCAGAGTGATCTACTGGCTTAGGACAACTGGAATCTTCTTTCCTGGTGTTAAGACCTGAGCAGCAGGTGCTTGCTGAGATGAGACACACCAGCAGAGGAGAAACTCCATACCCCAGGGCTGGGAGGCAGCAGGTTGTGCCTTCTCAGACAGGGATGGTTTGGAGCCCATTTAAATGGGCTCTGTGGGATCTGCCTTCTGCTTTTCCTCAGTTTGAGAACTGGTCAGATCATTCTGGAGCTTGCAGAGCTTCCTCGGTGGCAGATGGATGAGGCCTCTGGGGGGACTGGCAGATTAATGAGTCCTGTGCCCAAAGGTGACCTTCTTTAGGAGGAGCCCTGAGCTCCTCACCTGACAGGGAGAGGTTTGTAGCAGCAAGAGCCCTTCTGCTCCTGGAGCAAAGAGGCACCAACAGGAATTAGCTGATAGACCACAAGGGGAAAGTGCTTTGGGAAGAGGGAACTGCTTCCCTTTGATCATCCTGAAGCCTCTTCTAGGGCCCTTTTTCTTGGGCAGTGCTGAAAATACGTGAATGAACCAAGGTACTTGTGTCTCTGGAGTTCAGCTGTGAACTCACCTGTCTGCTACAACAGTGGATGAAGGAGGATGTATATTGAAGAGCAAAGAAGACACTACTTTCTGGAAGGCTCTGGAAACAAAAGCAATGCTCCTTAGTGTTTCCCATGCAGATGAAGTGAAAACTGGGGACCAGTTTTAAACTGGAGAGCTGTGCATTGTTGTATAGATGTGAAGATGCCATCAGCATCTTCCAAAGCCTGGATCCTGCCTGCCTGCAAAACTGTTCCAAACAGACCTCAGCCCCACTGCTTCCTTCTGCCAGTGGGTTTGGAGCTCTGGGTTTATGCTCAGAACATGCACAGCCTGCAGAAGAAGAGGTAAGAGAGGGCTTGGACCCTCCTCAGTCTGCCCTCATTGATGGTTTTCCCTTTCCTTTGCTGGCCTGTCAGGGGGGTTCAGGTTCACCCTTTTAGTCAATTTTTAATGGACAGTTGAGCTATGGCCTTTGGAAGCTTTTTTAAGTGGAGTTTATGTGCTTGAGTTTGTTTATTGACCTTTACTTGATGCCTCTGCCCTGGGCATTGTGTCCCTGAGTGCTTTTAAGCCTGAAGTGATTGAGCTGCATGCAGAGGTCCTTCCCCAAAGCAGCTCTGGCTGTGTGGGAAGGGCAGGTGGGTTTTACAAGTAGGTTGTGTTTCTATTAATAATTGCCATCATTGCTTGTTGTCCCTTTACATGGTAGGAAAAGCTTGGCAGAGTGTGATGCAGGGAAAAATCCTCCTGTCCCTTCTCCTTGTTTGCTCAGGTCCCAATCCGAGCAGTGATGTTAATTAGATAAGTCAGATACTCTGCAGAGCAGCCTGTTCAAGGACAAACAGATTTTAATTAAGGGCTGTGTGCACTGGAAGGTCATGGCACTGCCTTGTGCCTGAGCAGTTACTATGGGAACACCAGGAAAGCACCCAGAGAGTGTCTGTGAGTGCATCAGAGTGGGCTCTGGGGCACAAAATTCACTCTGGGGTATGGCAAACGTGGCCAGAGTGGGAATTTGGGATGGGGTTGTGTTGCTGTGGGAATGGGAACCTTCACTTCAGGCTGTTAAAGTCACATAAGAAGTTTGATCTGAGCTACACAGCAATGCCATGATTTAGGGAAATTGGTCTCCAGCTCAGTTTTTACACTGCTTCCAGTTGGTGAACTCAGTTTCTCAAAGAGAACCTGCATATTGGGAAGAGTCTTGTTTGTGTTGAACTGAAATTAATTTGAAATTTACTTCTGTCTCTGCTGTCTTCTGACTGAAATCCAGCTTGAATTGCTGTGATAGGGGCTTGTTCCTGCATTTCAGGTCCTCTCAACATTCATCTCCACTAAGCTGCCTGAGGTTAATCCTGCTGATTGGAGTGCAAGGTGTTTGTCTTTCTTCAGTCCCAGGCAGCCCTGTAGCTGGTTGGGATGTATCAGCAGAGGCTTGCCAATACCTGAGTCTGACTCCAGTGATCTGCAAGCCATGGATGTGCCTTGGGACTGATGGAGGTTTGGGTTGATCCCCAAGCTCATTCTTACTGATTTTCATGTGGTGCAGCAAAGAGGATCAGTAGAGAGAAGTTAAGCATTTTTAGTATTTACAGTCTTAATATTTTCTCTGTCAGCCAGAAGTTGGGGCAGGAACTGATGCTGCATGGGCACCACAAGCAGCTTTCTTGTGTAAATAAAATAACCACTCAAATGTGGGCTTTGCAGTGAGCTTGGAATCAAATATTTGTGGGGGAGGTTGAGGTGGAAGCTCAGGAGCTGCTTCACAATCCCCTTCCCCCTCTTGTTACCCAGTGGTTTTGAGGACAAATGAACAGTGAGGCAGAAGAGGTCACATTTGGAAGGAGAGGTTGAAAACAGCTCTTTTGCTATTTTTTTGTTGTTTGGACAGTCCTTGTGGTTGCCCTGCTTTGGAGGATGCTGGGTCTGCCAAGCACTGGGTGTTTGGAACCGTGTGGAGCCGACTCAGCAGGGAGATTGCCAGGCAAATGGGCTTGGATTTCAGACAGTTTATGCTCAGAGAGGATCTGGCTTTGTTTCCTGGCAGCTGAGAAAGCACCATTCTGCCTGTTGGAAGGAAAAATGTGTCGAGATTGGTATTTCCTACGTGCATCTCCCTGTGCCCCTTCGTGGGAAGGGGAGGCAAGTGCTGGGTGGGCATTTGGGCAGGAGATACAGGAGTGTGGACCTGGAGCAGGAGGAATTGTGCCCTGGAGTCAGTGTGTGGTGCCAGGTTGTGCTTGGCCTCCGCACCTCAGCCTTGGTCTGCAGGTTGCAGGGCTGGGCATTGGCTGATGGGTGGTTTTGGGGAAGCATCTTCAGGGCTCAGCAGGAAACTGCTCCAGGAGGTGCCAGCTGGGCAAGTTGTTCTCTTGGTCTGGGTGCCACAAACTTCCTCCAAGTGCTCTTTATCTCAGAAGAGAATAGAAACCACCTTTGGGCATTTATTATCTTTTGTTAAACCCTTGCTGTTCTGCCTCTGGACAAGGGAGCTGTGGGTCTTGTCACCTTTGACCTGATGGTTTTGACTTTTAAAAGTACATTGAGTAGAAATGAAAAAGCCCAAAAGAGCAAAGAGAAGAGTCTTAACAGAGGAACAGGAGCACACTGTGTCTATCCCCCTCAGGAAGGGGCTGATTTTGCAGTAGGCAAGACATTTCCAGTGTACAATGAAGCAAACTTTGTAGGCATTACAAGGCATGGGAGCACTGCAGTGGAACTCCTCTAGAAATGATGTCCTTGTTTTTTTGCAGGATGGAGGCATCCTGCCTGGAACTGGCCCTGGAGGGGGAGCGCTTGTGCAAGGCTGGGGACTTCAAAGCTGGGGCAGCCTTCTTCGAAGCAGCAGTGCAGGTGGGAACAGAGGACCTGAAGACTCTCAGTGCCATCTACAGCCAGCTGGGCAATGCCTATTTCTACCTAAAGGAGTATTCCAAGGCTCTGGAGTACCACAAACATGACCTTACCCTGGCCAGGTAAGTGAGTCAGCACTTCGTCCTCACCACACACAACCTTGAGCAAGGGCAAGTTCTGTGGGGTCTGAACCCAACAGCCTGAGGGGATGAGCATCCAAAACTATCCCTGAAATTTGGGGTCACTGTCCTCTGGAGAACTCAGGAGGCAATGCAAATGGGTCAGGTACCTTCAGAGCAGGGAGGTGGAGGAAGGGACATGGGTGTCAGGAGGGGGCTTGGAGCAAGAGCAGGGCAGCAGCCAGTTCTGTCCCCAGGTGCTCATTGTAAGCACACCTAAAATCATGAGATCAGTTCACCTGAGGCAGCAAAACAGGGAACAAGGCTCTGTCTTCACAACTGTTGGACTTGTACCAAGCTCTCCAGCCAGGTGTGTGTGCTGGGAGCTGCTGGATGTGCTGCATGTACCACACAGCACTTGCTGCAGCTTCAATTCTGCTTCCAGCAGTTGGGGAATAAAGGTCTGTGAGCTCTTTAACCCCTTCATCCTGCAGGACCATTGGGGACCGCATTGGAGAAGCCAAGGCAAGTGGCAACCTGGGCAATACACTGAAAATACTTGGGCAGTTTGATGAAGCTGTTGTTTGTTGCCAGAGACACTTGGACATTTCTCAGGAGCAGGGAGACAAGGTAATTTGTTCATGGCATCCGACAGGAAATGTGTCCTGGCTTTAAAAGTAATCTGTCTGCAAGGCAGTAAATGTGATCCTGTGGAGATGGGCTTTGGAAGGAGGTGGAGGGTAAAGCTCTCCCTTCTGCCTTTGACCATCTCTGCCTAGCAAAGGAAAGGTCCGTGCTGGGATGTGAAATATAATATTTTGCTGTTCCCTGTTCTTCCCTTTAGGTAGGTGAAGCCAGAGCACTCTATAACATAGGAAATGTTTACCATGCAAAGGGAAAGCACTTATCGTGGAGCATGGCCCAGGACCCAGGCTCCCTGCCTCAGGAAGTCAAGGAGACACTGCAGAAAGCTTCAGAATATTATGAGTAAGTATCTGAGCTTGGCCAGCCCTCTCTCCTGCAGGGAACAGGGCCCCTGAGTGAGAATTTGCATGTTGAAATGAATTAGGAATATTCCCCTGAGATGCAAAGTTAAGATGGCAAATTAAGCTCAAGGAAGGTGAGAGGAGGACTGAAAGCTTTCCATAAAATTTAAGCTAAAATTCATCCTGGCATTGCCTTGGTAAAACTCGCTGTGGTTTGAATTATGATCGTGCACTGAAGTTCAATAGTCTGTGTTGGGAAGCTGAACTCTTGGCTCCTGTAGGGCCTGCTGCTCTCTGCTGGCCTCCACGAGGATGGATCCCTGTGTGTCTCCATTGCTGGGGCCATTCTCTGTCACCCAAGGAAAAAGTCACTTTGAAGTCCTGGTTGTCCTTCTCAAGGATCTGTACTTCATCTTGCTCGTAACATCCTTCCTTTCCCTAAATAGCTTCAAAAATCCCTGTGATGTCCCACATGGGAAGGTTGTCACCAGACTTTTGGGCTAATGTTTTTCTCCTTGTACTTCAGAGTTTTGTTTTCATAATGCAGGTTTTTTAAGCAGGCTTTTTAAATGGAGAGACAAGAGCTTATATCCGTCTCCTCATATCTGAGGATGTGATAGGGCCTATAAATAGCTCTCCATCCTTTTTCCAAGGGTGCATGTAGCATAGCCAGTGGGTAAATTTGTGTCAGCTGGGAGTGCTCTGCCATTCTCTGGGTGCTGGATGTGTAAAAGGGGAAAAGCCAAGGTGAAGAAATGCTGGGAAGCTCCCAGAGAAGAGCTCTGGCATGAGACTGTGGACCTTGCCCCTCTCCCTGGGTGTGTCCCTGTCCTGCTCCAAGTCATCTCCTTCCTCCTGTGCCCTTGGTTCTGCCCTGTGCACTGAAGTGGCCACTCCTTATTCCATGTGGGAGCACTGGGGTGGTTCCTGCACCAGCCACCAACTGCTTGAGGGCAGAGAGCACCCTTGGGTCAGCACAAGCTCCCAGAGCTGCCCCAGCACAGGTCAACAGACTCTCCTGCACCCAGGATGGCTGGTTGGAAGAGAAATTCCTTCTCCAGGCTGGCTCTCCATCCTTTCCATGCAGGTTTCCTCACCCTGTGCCCTGCAGAGCAGAGGCTGTGTCTCACTGGACATTCTGCTCTGGTGTCTTTCAGGAGGAACCTGTCCCTGGTGAAGGAGTTGGGGGACAGAGCTGCTCAGGGCCGTGCTTATGGCAACCTTGGCAACACCCAGTACTTGCTTGGCAACTTCAGTGAAGCCATAGCCTTCCACAAAGAGGTAGGAGACCCTTGCCTGGGCTCAGGGGCTGAGACTGGCTGTGGGGAACAGCTTTCCCTCTCACCATACCCCAGCAAGCACAGGGAGATGTTTCCCCCAGCTGTTTTTCCCCCCTCTTTTGTGAATCCTGTTGTACTAACTCCCACTGAGCAAATCTTACTCCAGTCCCCATCAGCACCTAATGATCAGCTTGAGGGAAGGGTGCTGTTGGCTTGGAAACCGAAGGAGGTATCCAAGGGCAAATTGCAGCTGGGTCTAGCAAGGTTTTTTTCTGCTCTTAATTTGTCTCAGTCTAGATTTTAATAAATGCAAGCCATGAATTTAATTAAGCTGCTGAAAGAGCTGTTGATCAAGAATAAATGCTGCTTGTAGAACATAGCAACTTTCTGTAAAGCTTTACAGAGGGGTGAGGTGACACAGTCCCTGCCCCAATTCAAGTGCAGTTTAGCTTCTATTTCAGTGTGTATGGTTTCCTTGCTCAGGAAAAGTGCTCAGCCCCCTGGAAATTCAACCCTACCACAGCTCCTCTGGGTTTTAAGGTCTGGGGGACAGCAGTGGGATGCAGCATTACTCCCACTTTCCCAAAGGCCTTTCCAGATGCTGAATTGCAAAAGAAAGGGAGGTTTCCTGCTGCATGACCTGGCTGGGTGCGAGCTTTGCAAAGCGAGGTGTTGATGTCCCAGAGAAGCTGCTGTGGGACAGAGAGTTGTCAGCGCCCCCTGTGCTCACCGAGCTGTGTCTGCTGCAGCGCCTGGCCATTGCCAAGGAGTTTGGGGACAAGGCAGCCGAGCGCAGAGCCTACAGCAACCTGGGCAACGCTCACATCTTCCTCGGCAGGTTCGACATCTCCGCCGAGTACTACAAGTAAGTGCCTGGGAAATCTTGACCTGTTCCTTTTCCCCTGGAAATCTGGATCTGTTGCAGTGAATTCCTAAGCTTGGGGGGCTGTGATAAGGGATCTGGAGGCCAATGGCATGTGTGGTGCTCAGTGGGTGCCACAGGAGTGGCTTCCCTCGTGCCTTGCAGTGACCAGGTCTCTTCATTCCCACGTGTTCCCTGCAGGAAAACACTCCAGCTCTCCAGACAACTCAAAGACCAAGCAGTAGAAGCCCAGGCTTGCTACAGCCTTGGAAACACGTGCACGCTGCTTCAAGATTATGAAAGAGCAATTGAGTACCACCTAAAGCACCTGGTGATAGCACAGGAGCTGGGAGACAGGTAAAGAGCACCCCAGGGAGAAGGGGGGGGTCTCTGCTGGTGCAGAGCACTGACCCTTTCCTGGCTCTCTGTTGCTGGGGTTAAGCAGTGATGTCTATTCTTGAAAGTCATTAGAAGTCTCTCAAAACCCAAGGCTTGGTCCAGTTATCTGTCAGAAACATGACATGATTGATACCTTTATCACGTCATTCCAACCTGGAGATTGTGCCTGTAATCCTGTGTCTGTGTGGGCTGAGATCTCTGGGGAGAGGTACTTTGAGGAAATGCGTCATGTTCAGCTCTTTGCCACGTGGCTACTGCTGTGTTACCCCAGAATGGCCCTTCTAAAGCTCCTGCAAGTTGACAAACATTATATCTTCCTTAGAAACTCTGTGATTAGGGCATAAATATGAGCCATTTTCTCCTGTTGCTCTGGGCTAATGCTGGAAACTTCTGTGTAGAAACAAATGATGTCACAGAGGATGTGGAGATGATGTATTTTGTTTCTTGGCCTCATTCCTCCTTACTTGGAGGAATGAGGCCAAGAAATTTATTTTTTTTACATTTTTAATATGTATTTTTTGAGAGGGGTTGGTTTCTTTTTCCTGGATACCCTGTGATCCTGAGCCTCCTTGCAGCTGAAGTGGCTTTCAGCGTTATGCTGAATTCTCTTGGAAGCTGGGTGTCCTCCACTAGATGGAGCAGGGACATCAGGATGGGAGAGCTGTGCCACCACCCGGGCAGTATCTGCTCAGAGAAGGTACAATCCCACCCAAGGGTGAATCATGCTGTGGGGGTGCAGGCCTGTGGGCTCCTGCGTTTCTGGGAACACACCCTATGAGCAGAAGGTATTGAACAGGGTGACAAGAGAAATGTTGAAATGCTGATCAACCCGCCCAAACCTCTGAAAAGGGAGTTGCAGTCATGCTGAACCTCCCCCCGCGCCCCCAGGTGCTTTTTTTATCCCTTCTCCCCCCACATCTGCTCGGTTGCAGAGCTGAGCAGGCTCTGGGGAGCAGGCAGAGCCTCCTGCAAACAGCTGTGGGAGCTCCAGGGGCGCTGGGGTGACAGGCTGGGGGTCAGGTCCCACGTTCTCCTGCTTTCCCAGACTCCTGGAAACAAGAAGCAGCGCCCTGGAGACCTTGTGGAACGTAGTCACTGTTCTCTTGGTTCTTGGGGCAGTTTCAGGTTGTGCACCCTGGGTGATGCAGTGCTGGGGCTCAGCTGAGGCTGCTGCCTGCTTACAATGTTCTCTCCTTGCCATCTTCTCACCAGTTTAGCTCTGGGCTGTTGTTGAACCAAAGGGCTGGATATTGTGTTCCCTCTTGATGTGTTGTGTGTCTCTAGAGAGGAGCCCTTGCTGTGTGCGGTGAAGCTGGGTGGGAGCTCTGGCTTCTCCTCTTGGGCTGACTCTCACTAATAAAGCCAAACCATCCTGGGCCCTTTCTGCACTGCTTCATTTTTTGTCGCTGTGGGTACAGACCTGCTTTGGAGGCTGTTGTTCATCTCCAGCTCATGCTGGGGTGTAAGTAAGAGTTTAAGACATCCAGCAACACTTCATTTTCCTTTGTAGAACCGTTGTGTAGGTGAAAGCACAGCGAGGAGCCTGGCTGGCAGTGCTCTCAGGAAGACCCTGGAAGGGCTGCTGGGCTCTGCCCAGTGTTTCTGTGGTTGACACGTTCCTGTTCTGCAGGGTGGGAGAAGGAAGAGCCTGCTGGAGTCTGGGAAATGCCTACGTCTCCCTGGGGAGCCATGAACAAGCTTTGCGCTTTGCGAGGAGACATCTTGAAATCTCCCAAGAGGTAAGAGGTGCTGGTTCAGATGAGAGAAAACCGGTCCCCCGTGGTGAGAGGAAGACTATTTTATACCAATAAGTTCTATTAATGTAGTTCTTCTCTTGCTGTGACTGCTCTGGAAAGCCCTTCTCTATGTACTGTTTCAGTGGTGTCCTTTGAAACTGCAGAGCTTGGCTGGAAAACATTCTTTTGATGGGAGGCTCCCAGGCTTTCCCTTAATTACAGCAAATGCAGTAGCTGTGCCTTGCTCTTAACCAATATTCCAGGTTGAGAAAGGACCTGGGGACTAGTTGTCTGCTCTGCTCTGCTGGCCAAGGTGTTGTGCACCCAGGTGAAGGAACTCTGATACTTCTTGGTGTTCCAATTGTTAGGAAGATCCCTCTTTCCTGAGCATGAGGAGATCCCAACTGAGATGGCCCTGGTGATTTCAGCTGCATTTGCTGGCCAGTTAAACAGGTAGAGAACACAAGGGCAGATCTCTGGCTTTCACAGACCTCACCCAGCTCACTGCAGCTCCTGCTGCAAGAACATACAGTGTGTTTGGAGGGCCCAGAAGTGCAGAAAGTAAGAATTCCATTGTTTGCTCCTTCCAGTGTGCTGAGGAAATCGGCTGTGGCCTCTTTAGTCTTCCCCAGATGAAGAAATTGCCCTCTTGAAGCACTAATTGAAATCACCATATGTGAGTGTGCTGGGTGTTCTCCTGCCTGGCTGCCTGCCTATTAGATTGGCTAAATCTCAGAGTTAGGGCTGACACAGCAGCCTAATTACAGATTTAATTATACTTATCAGACCCAGAAGAAATACTGTTCTTTGGCCGTGTACATTTTAGGACAAATTAACTTTTCCAGCTCTGATCTGCTCAGATGTGGCAGTGTGGGCTGAGTCCTTGGAGCCAGACTCAGTGAAATGCAGATGAGGAGCAGTGGGAGGATGAGCAGTGCTGGTCCTGGGGCCTTTGGGGAGTGGAGGGGAAACCCAACATGGGTTCTCATTCCAAGGTGCTGGATGTGATCACCTACAGGAGTAGGTTCCTCATGGCAAGTAGCTGATAAAACCCCATCCATCATCAATTATAGAGCAGAGACTGTCCCTTTGAGGGGAACCTGCACTGGCTTTGGGCAGTGATTCTGTTAAAGCTGATGTTTTAGTTTAGCCTTGGGAATGAGTGAGCTGCCTGTCCTGTGATGATGAGCACCAGCATTTTGCCCAGGAGTAACCCTGTGAAACAAACCTTTTCACATCAATGTTTGTAACTCATTTCCCATCATCTTTTCCCCTTCTCCCCCATCAAAAATCTGCTCAGGGTAACCACACTGGAAGCTGCTACAGAGTGATCAGAGGTCACTGACAATATTCCCCTGAAACAGCTGGAAAAAAGGATGTGTACCTAAAAACCTTGGAAGCTGCCCCAGCTTTTGGGCACTGCTCTGGAATACCTTTGCCATCTCCAAGTGTGGCAGGAGGCTTCTGGGAGGCTGAGGGCAGAAACAGAGCTCTGCTGTGCTTGTAGGTCCTGCCCAGGATCATTGTCCAGCCAGGCTGTTCCTCAGTTGTTAATAGGGCTTTGGAGATGATCTGGAATGAGTGGAAGTTAAAGAAGCATTTAATAGAGCATCAAGGACTGTAAGACCTAACCAGGACATAGTAATTTCTCTGGAGATGATGTCAACAGCAAATCTCCTGTAATTGGCAGGGGGATTTATGGCTGATAAGCCCTTTGATCTGCCTCCCTTTACTGGCGCTTGGGGCTTTGTCATAAATAATGTGGGGATTTATGATTTTGTTCCAGGACAGCTCACGCTGCCGTCTATCGCAAAGGGCCACAAAAGAGCTGTTGCCAGGCACTTAACAGGGAATTGGCCTCTCCAGGGGAACAGCCAAGGTCTTCCTCTGAACATTAGAGGCTGTTTCTGGGTGACCTCTCTGTGTTCACTGATGCTGTGCAGCACCAGCCTCTTGTTGTTGAGTTAAACATTGAGGAGGACCCAGCATCGTGTCCCTGGTTTAAGTACTAGGAGCTGTTGGACAGAGCTCTTCCTGAACACATAACACCAGCTTCCTTGGCCTCGGGCCAGCAAGAGGTGGAAATCTGGGAAAATGTGAACTCTCAAAGATTTTTGGGGTCTTGTGTGGGTAGATCACTGGGAGCAACTCAAAGTTGTATGGATCTGAGCCAGGAGAGAAGGGCTTTCGGAGCATCCGAGCCCTGGTGTGACACTGCCCACATGGCTGATGGCACGGCAGTGTCTGGTGCTCAGTAACCATGGAAATACTTGATGAAGGGGGCTGAGAGTTCCAGGGCTCTCTGCCAAGCCATGTGTGGCTACAGGATGGACTAGACATGCACATTTAGCTCTGGCTCAGTTCTGTGGCAGTGGGCGAGCTGAGCCCTCTCAGGTCCTTGCAGTGAACTCCACAGAACTGAATTTTGGGGTGCAGCAGAGCGCACACAGCCCCCCTCCCAAATTACTACTGAGGAATAGTTTCAGAGAGCTCCTTTGGTGCTGAAAGCTGGGCTGTGTGCTCTCTCAGGTCTCCAAGCTCTCTTTGGGCTGGCTCTGTCTGCTTTGAGATGGGACTAGCAAACCCATTGCTGGGGGCCCTTTGCTTGCCTTTAACCAGCTGCCCTGATGGTTTTCCTGCTGCAGATCGGGGACCGGAGAGGGGAGCTGACAGCACAGGTGAACATGGCCCAGCTCAGGTCAGCCCTTGGCCTGGGCCCTGGGGATGAGGATGTTGGTGGAGCTCAGCACTATTCTGGCTACGAAGCACAAGGTGAGTTCCTGGGCTTTTGGTGGCATTGGAAGGTCTCTGGAAAGATGGTGTGGGGAGGGGGAGGCATTTGTGAGTGGGCAGGAAATACAAATGCCTTCATCAGAAAAGAGATTGTAATGTGTTTACTCTGTGCTTTCCATAAGCTGCAAGGGCATGGAAGGATCCCCCCAAAAAAGGTCACAGATTGAGTTAATGGAATTAATCTGCATTGGGAATAAAATTCCCTGTGCCGTGCAGCAAAATCAGCTTTTGTATCTTTTAAAGCTCCGTAGAGCCCTTTTAACAGATTTGACTGATAGCACAGGCTTTCAGGAGTGACTGGCAGGGTTTTTTGGCTGCTCTTATTCTGATTAGCACCCAGGAACAAGCCTAGGATATGGGCTGAAGGCAAGTTAGGAGCATCAGCACTTGAGGTAACATTTCACTCTTGGAACACCTGCAGTGATGCTGAACTTGGAGACAAGGTGTGGCAAGACTTGGTCACAGCAGATAGAATGGGTTCACTCACCCACTGGACCCAGGGTCATTCTGCCTCTGCTGCCAGCCTGCTGTGTGCCCCCAGCTCAGGGAATGTCGGCCTGTCGTGGAAGTGCCCAGTGCAGACACTGGTGGGAGCCTGGCACGGGCACTTCCAGCTGGCTGCTCTGTGCTGTGGACAGACTTATTAATTCACACAACCCAACCCGCATCCCGGGAGGTGCCGACTGATTAAATATGACCTTGTTAGCACAGACACGTTTTCCCAGGCGGTATGTTCTCCTTCCTGCTGGTAGAGCTGACGTGGGGAGTGAGGGTGATGCTTGGGCTGAGGCTCTGGGAGGGAAAGGCTGGCTCTGTGTGTTTGCTCTTGGTGTTGATCTCGAAGGTGTAACCTTCCACGTCAGTGCTGAGGCTTTTTCTGGGAAATCAGACATGGTGAGGGAGCCAGTGTGTCCTGCTGTGCCCCATCAGAGCTGAGCTGTTGCCTCAAAGGCAGTGGGGGCCACAACAAGCTGCCCCAGCCTCCTTTTGTGCATCAGCTCAGCCTTGTAACTTCTGGAAAACTTATTAGCTGGAGCCTTCTGCTCATTCCTGACATCTCCTCAGGGGCTTCCTTTTGGCAAGTTATATTGGTGTGAAAGGGGAACAGGAAATGAACCTTGGTGTTGGTCAGAGGGAAGTGTGGTGGAAATGAGCTGGTGGGGTGCCAGGTCCCTCGGGCTGGGAGTGGAGGGGTGCAGTGCCAAGGACTGTGTGGGCATTAAACACAGGGTTGGGGGTGTGAGCATGTTGTGTGGAAGAGCTGTGGTGGAAAGGGTCAAGGCAGGTTCATCTGAGAGGGGGACTCTGCATCTGACCATATTGCACAGCCAGGAGTGCACAGCCTTTTCTTAGCTGGAAAAAACCCAGCAAAGGGGTCTCTGTTGCCACAGCATGCTCTCTGTGGAACCTGGGCTTGGATGTCACCTGCTGCGGACTGGCCTGGTGTCCCACTGTGAGGAGGACAGTGCACTGTGGGGGTCAGGGTGGGTTTTGGTCTGAGCAGAGCCCTTCATGGAGAGAGCTGAGCGTGGTGTGTGGCAGTGTCTCCCATATGAGTGGTGACATGGCCCCACCATCCACATCTCACAGCATGAGACTCAGAGTGTGGCACTGAAGAGTTGGGGTTTTTCCTGGTCAGTCATGGGACTTAACTTGGAAGGTGAGGCAGGGCAAGGCACAGCCAGCATGTGGCTCCGGTGATCCAGATGTGCTGTGTTAACATCTGGAGCCAGTAGTGATGTTTTCTCCTCAGACAGAGCCAGAGCTGTGCAGGTCTGTGTGTGAGCTCGCTGGAGGACAGGAAAGGGGCTGAGCAGCTGCAGTCAGAGTTCTGGAGGTTGCAGCGACCTCGTTCATCTGTGGTGCTCTTGCTCACATTCCCAAGGCCGAGGCTGTTTGTCAGCAGAAGGACAAAGTGTTCTCAGGAGGGAAAACAGTAAATGACTGAGGCTTGCAGAGGAGAGAGGGAGGGATCTTGCAGAGCAGGACTCTCCTCGCTGGGTCCTGGGAACCTGCTGGGGAGTAAAAACCAGCTGCCTCTGTGTTTTGTGGGCTGGGGCTGTTGTGCCACAGGAAGGGAGTGTGGGAATCACACCTGGCTAAGCACTGTGTGCTTTTACACTGGCATCTCAGGTGGGAAAAGTGCTGTCCCTGTCACACGAGGTTTGGAGAGAGGATGGGTGTGCAGCACAGCCTGTGTGGAGGAACCTGGCTCTCCTGATTTCTCCTTAGCTTTTATCCTGGTTTCAGCTCTCTTACTCTGAAATGCAGTGGAGGATGAGAGGCCACCAATGTGTCTCTGAGCCCTTGAGAGAATGGAGATGTATTTAATGAGTGCCAGAAATTTTGGTACCCTCCTGTGCACCTATTAAATGATTAGAAAACCATAATTATTTATATTATTAATAGCAGCAATTTACAGCCAGAGGAACATCTGGTTCTGTAATAGGAAGCAGGTGAGAGAGTGGAGATTCAAGTTGACTTCTGAACCAGCCGTGCCTTTTGATGTCGGCAAATCTCGTGGTCAGGAGAGCTTTCCATTTTTTTCCCCTTGAGATTCTTTTCCCTGCTTAAGGTTATAAAAGAGCTGCATATTCCTAAGGATGCTAAAATCATCTGATAAGGCAGGCCTGTTATAAAACACATTAATTTCATCAAGCAGGTAGAACAAAGGCTGACAGACCATCACTGTGATGTCCTTCACAGGTTACTTTTGCTTCTGGATCTTGGGTATTGCCCTTCGATGGGGGCCTGGGGGTGGAAGGAGTGTCTGATATTTTCCTCTGCTGTTTTGGCTCCTCTTGCTGAACTCTTTGTGATTTTAATTAATATTCTGAGAGTATTTGAACGTCAGAAGACAAAGCTGGAGGCCAGGGGACTGGGGCAGTGCTGCAGAAGTCTTGTGAAAGCAACGACCTTGTTGAGTCACACAAACACAGAGAGCTTAAGGCAACAAACTGAAGGAAGCTGGAGAGTAACTAAACCATGAAGTAAATAAACAGGGGCTGGGTTTGTTTCTCCAGAGAACCAAAAATGTGGCCCTGAAAAAGTGGTCTTGTCCTCTTTCACACACTGCAAGGACTGATAGGCTTTGCCTTTGGAGAGAATCACAGAATGTGCTGAGTTGGAAGGGACCCACAAGGATCAGTGCCTGCCCTTCCTCTGCTCTTCCCGAGGAAGTTGTTGCTGCAATGAGAAGTGAGGGATCTCCCTGCAGCTCCGAGGGAGTTGATTTATAGGGCTGGAAGCAACCAAGAAGCAGGACAAGAAGCAGTGCTGGGAGATGTCCCAGGGTGCAAACAGCCAGCCCTATCCCCAGCACCACTGCAGGACATGGGGTGGGAGCACTGGTGTCCCCTTCCCTGGCTGCCCTTCTCCAGATGACCTGGTTTGGGCTGAGGCTGCAGCTTCTGCCCAGCTGTGCCCAGGGCTCTGAGGGGCCACAGTGGGTCCGGAGCACTGAGCTGAGCCTTCCCAGTGCCAGCCTGGAGGCACTGCCTGCTGGGCTGTCCCTGTGTGGGTGAATCTCTGGTGTAGGCTACCTTGCACCATTCCCCTCTTCAGGTCCTCGGTGCCAGCTCTTCCCAGGACATCCTGCCAGCTGGGCGGGGAGTGCAGGGATGGGAATCACCCACCACTCAAGGGCTGGGGGTGCTGGGCAGGAGGCAGAGAGCAGCCCAGGCCAGCCCTGGTGCCTCTCCAAAGTGAGAACTGACTCTGGGCTGCTTTTCTTTTGCTTTCAGCAGCACGTCAGCCTCAGCCATCATCTCTGCTGGCAGCAGCAGTGTCAGGAGACACCAAGCAACACCTCTCCTGGCAGCTGGGTGTGGGTGGGGAGGGATGCAGGTGTTCCAGGAGGCGTTGGCATGTGGATGCTCTGAGTGCAGTGAGCTGGCTCCTGGCACAGTTCCTGTGCTGTTTGCTGTACACAGACACCACTGCCCTGCCATGCCCAACAGCTCTGAGGGCAGGGAAGGACTCAGCCTGACTTCCCCCACTCTCTGCTCATCTTCTGCTCCACTTGTTTGGTGTTCAGGAGGCTCTGTGCTGGGTACTCATCCCTGCATGAGGCAGCCCTGCTTTAGGTTGTGTTCTGCAGCTGAGCCTAGGTGGGCATGAAATCTCACTCCTTCCTGAGCAGTGCTCAGCTCTGTGGGGCTTTGATTGTGGGGTTTTGCATCCTCAATGCAGTTTTGAGTTTGCCTCTTCGCAGGAATCTTTGAACCCCTTGGATCAATCAGACTGGGATAGAAGAAATCTGCTTTTATGTTTTCCAGCCTGTTTGTTTTTGTTTGTTTACTTGCTTTAAATATCTTTGAAGTACCTAAGAAGTGTTTAGGGATGAAACAGGCAGCATTGACCATCTGCTGATGCAAGCAGGGAGGTGGTGCTGCTGCTACCCCCTCTGCCAGCCCATGCCAGGGACAGGGATGCTGCTTCTCTGTGCTTTGCTCAGCCCTCCTGTGGAAAACTGACTGTCAGCTGAGAGATGTGGCTGTCTGAGATCAGCATCTTCCTGACAGTGGGACAGCCCTGCTCCCTCAGGCTGTGATTTCACTGTCTAGGAAGCATTGCCTTCCCCTGGGCACAGAGTGCAGGGTCACATCCCTAATGGCTTCAGCATGGAACCTGCCCCGTCCTTCCCAGTCACACTGAGCAAGTGTAGCAATTCAAATTGCTTAATATTTATATGTCCTCAGCTCGGTTTGATTTTTCCCAGGAGCTGATGGGCTGCAGCTCAGCCTTTTATTCATTCTGAAAATGAAAGCCCGAGGCTGTGCTGGTTAATTGGACCTGCTTACGCAGGGGCTTGATGGATGAGGGTGTTGATAAGGTTTTGGCCAAGTGGAAGGCAGGATGCAAGGTGGTCTGGTTGCTTTATTGTGCTCCAACAGAGGAGAACTGGAGCAAATGTTCCCTGGTGCCTTCAGGAAGGTGTCCAAAAGACCTGTGTGTGTGGTGGTCCTCACTGTGGTGCTTCAGGAGCAGGGCAGGAAGGACAGGAATGCCGCTTCCATGGGGGGATTCTGGAGTGAAAATGTAGGGCTTCTGAAGCATGAGTCTTCATTATCTTCATAATGAGGTTCTTCTAAATCTGAGTAACCTCTGCTGTTACAGCTGTTAAATCATTCCAGCAGCACTGATGGGAGGGATGAACCTCTGAGTCACTTGGATTTAAACCGAGTAATTTAGCACTCACTTCAGACTGCCCCAGTATTGGCTTTAGGAACTTCTAAAATATCCTTTTCAGAGCATTAAGAAGTATTTGATGTTCTTCTCTCATCTTGCTGTGTACATGAGCCTCCTTCCCTGCACCCTGTAAAATACAGCAGGAGTTCTTGGCTCACAGCAGAGGAGATGCTGCAGGACCAGAGGAGAAGACACTGGGCAAGCTAAGTTAAACTCAGGTGCCTGTTTTATCTTCATGCCAGAGAAGAGAGGAAATGCTGCAAGGGAGGTTGAGGCCAGTTCTTGAAGCCTGTGGCAGAGAAGGCACAACGTGGCTTTTGGCAAAGCCATCCATTAAATCCAGGGATCTCTTGTGGGGAGAGAGAATGTTTTGGAAATTGTCAGTTCAGGGAAGCCTGAAGTTCCCTTTGGCTGCTGCTGCAGCCTCCAGCAGCCATCCCAGCTCTGGTGTGTGCTGCCTGCTTCCCAAAGGCACTTTCCACAGGCAGTTTCCTTTGGTAGCTGCTGGGTAGGAAATGCCAATGGTTATGAAGCTCTTCCATCCTGCAGGATGGTGTTGCCATTAGGAACAAATGCCTCTGCTGGCTGTGTTTTTTGCACAGAGCAACAAAGGAGAAGGTTCTTTCTCACTCAGAATTAATTTTTCTCTCTTAAAGGTTTTTTTATGGATGACCATGGTCTGCTTTGGCATTTCATGAGTCACCATAACCTCTTGACTGACCTCAGGAACCATCCTCCTTCCCCTGGTTCCTCACCTGGCAGGGAAAATCACTCAAACAACAGACCTCTGCTTAGCAAAGACACCTGGCAGCTTGTAGAGACAGAGCTCAGGGATTCCCAGCCTGTGTTCCAGTAGCTGGGAAGAGCCTGGCTGCTGGGAGCTGGTGACTGATCCCACCAGCATCCAGGAGCAGGGATCAAGTACATTCCACCTCTTTTTTTAGAGGATTTTACTGTGGGTGTCTGGCAGCAAAGCTGACACGTGGTTGCTGTTTCCCTGCCCTCCCTGAGTCAGTGTGGAGGACATGGCATGTCCTTGGGCCTGTCTGGCTGCTGGAGATGTTGCCCCTGTTAATTACTGTCATTTTCTTGCTCAAACTCAGCCTCTTTTAGATCTCTGCTTGTTCAACACAAGCTGATAATGGAAGATGGGAGGTCAGGAGACTCTGCTGTATTCTGGCAGAGAAAATCCTGCCCTCAGAAGAGAGCCAGGTGTCGTGCCAAGTCTATCACAGCGCTGCTGAATTAGCCCTGGGGTTACTTGCCTCCTCTCAGCCTGCTCCACCCAGTTCAGTTGATCTCCCAAAAGATCCTCCTGTCCCCACAGTTGTTCATCTCTTCAGCAGACGATTGCCTGGGGGGTTATGGTGTCTGACATGGCTCAAGCATCCCTCAACCTCCCAGGCTCCTCTTTGCCTCTGAGGCATTCCATGATTGGATGCTCTGTGTTTTCTGCAAATACACCCCAAAATACTTCATTCTTTGACCTGAATTACCAAAGCTTTATTTGTAAATAAGCCTTATTCCAGCCTTGGTTAGAGGAAACCTAATGCCTATTGCATGTGTGGGAAAACTGAAATCAAAGACGTGCCCAGTGTGACGGGAATTGGTCTTGTAAGGCTACAAATAACATCACCTGGTACTCAAAGATTGTGGCTTTCCTACACTGTGGGAAATAAATAGGAAATAAGGAAAAAAGACTACCTCCCTTGTGCCATCTTTATCTCCAAGAAGGACTCTTGCTCCAAGTGTTATCTCTTCCATGTGAATCTGAGGGCTCTTTGGTGCAGAGTGTCTCCTTATTCCCTCTCCCCACCTGAGAGGGCTCAGTGGGAGCTGCTCCCCCTGAGCACAGTCAGCAGATGCCCCAGGGCTCTGGGTGCTGTGTAGATGTGCAGTATTGCTGTTCTTTCAGCTATTCGCAGCCAGTTGCTCAGCTGTCAGACTGGATTGTGGAGATGCAGAACTCGGGTGACATGTACACAGAGCATCTTCTGTCAAATCAGCCCCACGAGCATCTTGATTCAAAGGGAGCTTCTCTTTGTTACCACATATTGTATATAGCTTTTTTTAAAGGAACAGTTTTGCCATGGAGGAAAAAACCTGCAAGATTCTTATTCTGGAGCAGGTTTTTGTCATGTGCAGGGTCTGTCCAGGAGGTTGATATTTGCTCAGCTTGTGCTCCATGTGCCTATGGATACAGCTTGTCAGAGCAAACATACTGGAGCCTGATTTTCCCAGTAGCAAATGGATCATCCTGTCCTTGTGACTCCCAGCTCTGCCATGGGGAGCTGATGGAGGACCTTGGATGGGCCCAGAGCATTCCTGAGGAGGTCTGATGTGACATCATGGTGATAACAACCTCCCCACAGCTTTCCCTGGCCCTTATCTATGGGCTGACTTTATTTTCCTGTGGGCTCTCCTTTGTGTTGTAAACTCTGACTCTTGGCTTTTGTCTGGACTGTGTAGCCAGAAAAACCCTCAAATAACTGATGGGAAGAAAAACATTGTGCCACTCTGGCTGTGTCCTCACAGAAGGGCCCAGAGCTGTTGGGATCCCCTGCTCCTTTCCTGCCTGCAGGATGGGGGTCAGCAGATGGTCCTTCCCAGGGATGGGCACACAACAGCTTGGTGCCAGCATTTGATGGCACAGTCAGTGTAGATAACTGATATTATTTGCTTTCTCTGTTCAGAGAAAAAGTATTGTTCTACCCCAGTAACAACTGGGAAAACAAATGCCACCATTTATCTGGCGAGTGCTGACAATAATAGAGGTCAAGTGGATTTATGGTGCCAGAACCCATTATGTGTTTGAAGACTAATTAAAGCCTCAAATGAGATGCTTGTCCTACTGGAGGCTGCTTTTTTTTTTTTATATATATTTCCCCTTCTTTCTTTCCTTGCTTCTGTGCTTGATTCTCCCTCCCCCTTTCCTCTTTAAGAGCTTTGCTGTAATAATGGAGCACGAGCCTGACAGAGCTCCCCTGATTAGATGTCAGCAGTGTATGATTTGAGATGCTCTGTGAGCACTGGGATCACTGGACCGTATTTCCACTGTCACTCCTGAGCTTGGGAGGCTTTCCAGACCAGCTTTCCACCCCAAACAACTGGCTGACTGCTCTGATTTAATTATATTGAACAATATTTAGAGTTGTCTGCCAGAATCAGGGTTTGGGTCTGTACGTATGGGGGGAGGCACCATCCAGGGCTGGAAGAACTCACCCCAAAGACAAGTCACTATCTTGATTAATACAGATACAGAGAAATGACCTTTTCATGAAAATACAACAAGAGCTTATCCCAGATTTGTGTTCTTTGGGGGTGCTCTGTGGGGTAACCACCGAGCTGTGTGTGCAGCTCACCCAGGAGTGCTGGAGGCAGTGGAGGGCTGTTGTTGGCTGTGCAACCTTTCCCACTTGGTCTTCTGTGGGGTCCACTGTCAGGTTTAATTCTGCTTGCTCTGGTACAGCCACCCAGAGGGGTACAGCGTGTTCCTGGCCTGCAAATAGAACTGTCTCTCCCTCTCTGGTGGGGGGGGGCCTCCCTTCCCCTCCATCCGGGAGGGAGTAGGCAGCTCTCGGAGCTGCTGGAGATGGGGGAGAGCCTTGGAGTTATCAAAGCACATGTCAGCTTGATGAGCGCTCCTGGCAGGGCTCCCTGAGTCGCTGCTACACATGTTCTGCTCAATCTTGTCAGCTGAGATCTCGGGAGTGCCAGTTGGATGTGGGGACTGTCCGTGCAGGAGCAAAACTCTGCCTGCACTGCCTGCCCAGCTTTGTCCTGCCACTTGTTTCCACGGGATAATCCCATCACCAACCTCTGATAAAACTTCCTGGTGTTATCTCTGGCTGCATCTCACTTTGTAGTGAGGTACTGCTTGAGAATTTTTGCTACATGAGCATCCAGGAGCTGGACTTAGATCCTTGTGAGTTCATGCCAAGTCGTGGTGTTGATATTATGATTCCTCCTGTAATTGCACCCTGAAAACAGGGGACTTGCCTGTCCTGGTAAAGGAATGGAGTCCTTACCTTTGGAGGGCAGAGTGATCCTGCCCTTCCAGGCAGTGTGGAGCTGCTGGCAGATTCCAAGGATAGGAGAAAAATGGGAGGGGCATGCTGTGCCTGGTTTAGCCTCTCCATCAGACATGCAGTGTCCATGTAGCTCTACCCTGAGGAGCTTAAGAAGCCCAAGGAGACCAGGGAGGGTTCAGTCCCAAACCTCTGGCTGAAGGAGAGACTGTACATAAAGGTTCCTGTATCTGTGTCATCACAGGTAGCACAAGGATATGCAGAGGGTGCATCCCCATCTCTGCAGGTGGGGAAGAAAGGTGGATCTAGGTGGGCATCTGGTCTGGATATGTTGGGTTAGTGCCCCAAGGAGAGAAGAAAAGAGAGTTTTTGTGAGATAGGAGGATGTGAGGGAAGCCAGGATGTCTCAGGCATCACCCTCTGCTCTGCTGCAGTGAACTTCACACTGCCTGGAGTTCCATTGCTCCCTTCCAGAGAGGGAGGTGACTCCTTCCTCAAGTTTTCAAATACAAAAATGTGAAAACCGTTTAACTCACCTCAGGAATGAAATTGCAAAAGCAAAAAGTTTGTTTTTTTTTAAAAAATCCCCTTGGTTCTTGGTGGTGTTTGAGATCACGGGTGGGGGAGGAAGAGATTTTGAAAAAAAATATTTAAAAAAGAAACAACACCCCTGAGCAGTGAAAAGAACAACATCCAAGGAGCTGCAGGAAAACAGGGACATGAATACAGCCAGTCAGGAGCGTTGCTCAGCTGATGTTCACAAGAAGGTTTCAACTTGCTCTATTAGAGACCTCAGCAAACCTTGGAGACAGAGAGAGCATTTAGAAATGCCCCTGAGGTTTTCCGTTACTCTGCAGCAGGCTTGGTAAACATGCCAATAAACGCTGGAGAGACGGGAAAAAAACCTTCCAGAGGAACAGACCTGAGTTTTCAGCTGCTCAGTCTTTTGCATCCACGGCTGCTGCTGCCACTGCTGATCAGCACTGGGGAGAAGGAGGCAGAGTTCAGCTTTGGCTGGGTATTGAGTGGTGCTGCAGGTCTAGCTGGGAAAAACAACTTGGAAGAGGCAGAAAGGTCCATCTGGAGCCTTCTGAGGGAATGTCCTTGTTGGAGACAGAAAGTTAAAGGGACTCCTGTCACGGGGCGCTTGTGAGTATGGAAACCTCTCTGCTCTCCTGGTGTGGAGTAAAGGGGAGAAACTGCCTGTGTTGATCCAGTTTCTGGTGGCCCTGAGTGACAGGTACCCTCTTAATTCCTCCTGCTGCTTGTTTTAATGGTGCTCCTCAGCTCGTGGTGAGTGGGGACAGCGTTCAGCCCTGCCTCTGGTTGGGTTTGCTCCTGGAAGAAACAGCCAAGTTGGATCTTGCTTGGAGCTGTTTGTAACTCTGAACTTCTTCCTCTCGTAGCTCAGCTGTGTGTAAAAGCCCCACGGTGGAAGAGAAACACCGGCATCAAAACAAGTGAAAAGGACAGGTTGTTCTGCTGGGGTGGTCTCAGCTGCCTCGATTCAATTAGCAGCAGGGAGGGCAGGGTTCCTCAGATGGGGGATTAGTGGCTGCTGGCCAGCGGTTCCCAGCGGTTGGAAAGGCACAAAAGCACCTGAGGACTGAGGTGTGTAATTAACGACTCTTTAGAGGGCTGGAAATGCTGCGTGTTTATCTAATGGGACACACTTTGCTGCTTTCCTGCCTTCCTGGAAGTGGCTGTTAAAAGCCACCCTAATGCACGCTCACTCCTGGGGGCTGGAATCGCTCTGAAACCCAAACGTGCCTCTCATCAAGTGTTTGGAGGTGACTTTTATTCCAGCCCCACCTCGCTGCTCCCCAGGTGAGGCTGGGGGTTATTCTGGGGGAAGCTGAGAGCCATGAGCAATTAACCTGTTTGGCTGATGCTGTGCTGCTGATGGTGGGAGTGTGGTGGAGCAATGGGAGTTTCTTCATGGGAAGGGTTTCTTCACTGGAAGGGGCTGCCCAGGGAGGTGGTGGAGTCCCCATCCCTCGAGGTGTCCAAGGAAAACGTGGCACTCAGTGCTCCAGTCTAATTAACAATGTGGTGATCAGTCTTGGAGTTCTTTTCCAACCTAAAAGTTCTGAGGTGTTGCTGGTCAAGCAACTGGGTTTGCGTTGGCAAGGAGGGCAAAGTTTGGTGGAAATGACAGTGCTCATCATCACTCTCTTGTGTATGCACATCAATATCTCTTTTGCACCTCCTTGCCAACCCTGATGTCAGTCCCTCTGAACTCCAAGACTAGTAATGAGTCACCTTAAAATGAAGCTGGTGCTGATGGGCTTTTTGGAGTAGAGAGGCAGAGAAACCTGCAGACATATTTTGCTGATTTGAGTCTTTTTGGCTGCAAGAAGAAATCACTTCAGGGCAGTGAGAGGCAGAGACATGAACTTCAGGTCACTTATAACCAAGCTGTGATGTGTGTGCATGACCCTTGGAGAAGTCCCAGCTGATGGGAGCTTGTTTCACATCTCATGAAGCTGAGCAAGGCTGGAATTTTCAAAGCAGTGATGTCCTTGGAATTGGTGCAGTTTAGATACAGCTGTGGTGGCATCTGGAGCTGGATGTGTTCCTGCAGGAATCCCTGCTGCCTGGAGGCTTTTTCCATTTAATCCCCATGTTCTGCTTACAGTCAGTCCTGATTTGTGAATTTTATGCCTTGTCTCTGTTACCTTTGTGCAGTGAGCAGCTCTGTGGCACCCTGAGCTCAAACAGGGTCTGTGGGTGCTGTTGGTGGTGGTGGGAAGCTGGGGAATGGTTGGGTTTGGTGAGTTTGCTGTTGCAGGAACCACACAAAGCTCTGTGGTTTCTCTTCTCAGAGCTCAGCATGGGGATGGGTTTCCATTCACATTCATTTCTTCCCCTCCCCATGGATTTCCCCTGAAGCTTGGAAGTTGTCATGGGACCTTGTATGGGGAGCTTTGGTTTCTGCCTTGAACAGTGTTCCTGATGTGGGGTGTCACGTGGGGATCAGCTAAACTGAGCCTTCAGGAAAGGTCAGGGAGGGGGAGAAGGAAGGGGGAAAGGCAGAAGCTTTCCCAGGTGTGGTGGAGCCATCCCAGGGCCATTTTGTAAGTCCTGGCTGGTTGTCAGCCAGGAAGGAGCAGCTGGAAGGAGTCTGCAGAGGCAAAGAGGGTTTGGAAATCAGGGTTCAGAGGTCAACTGGGTTTCACCCACTCTGTTGTTGTTGGAATACTGTGCTAAAATGAATTTTATGAAATCTCAAATAAATACCGTGAATGCTGCCAAATTTTGATTTCTCTGTCAGGTTCAAGGCAAGGTTTTGCTCCCCTTAAGTGTGGTCCTATGATAGTTAGAAAATATTTGCTCCTTCACTTAATTGTCTAGCCCTTGTGTCTGTAGAGAAAAGCTCAAAGTTGAGTCTCAGAAACATTCTGTGTTTTAAAAACATGAAGATAAAGCAACAAATCCACAGATGTATTATTAAACTATATTGTTGTTATGATTTTTCTCAATGCCTGTCCCATGACTTTTGTGGTTTAAAGGGGAGTTTGCAAGTCCTGAATTCCAGAGACCTCGTTGAGATCAGGGTCGTAAATGTGACCTGGGTTCAGTGGTGAAAGCTGAGCTGGTGCTGACTGTGCTGGGATTGTGCTTTGAAAAAGACCCAGAGCAATAGAGAAAACCCCCCCATTTGAGTCTCAAGGCCAGCACAGCTGCAACATCCCACCCCTCTGACTTTGTGGTGAACCAGAGCAGAGGCTCTGCCATGGTTTAAGTTTTCTCTGTGTGAGGTTTGTGCTGTTGGTGACACCCCCCTGATGTGAGAGTGCATTGTTTTGCAGGAGCCAGGCCAAAGAGACTCCAAAGGAACAGCATGGACAGCTTAGACCTCCTCAAGTTCCCTTCTGAAAAGGTAAGCAAAGATGTCTGGCCTCCAAGATTCAGTGTCAGTAGGAATTTGGACACAGATTCCAACTGGTTTGTTGACTGGCTTCATTTGCAGGGAAATATGCAATTAGCAGATAGCACTGGAGTCAATGGGATTAACCAAAGAGGGTTTCTAGAGATCTTGGAGGAGAGGAACAGCTGGTCTAACTAAAAAGTCACTTAACACTCAAAGCTGAAAAGCCACTTCTGTGCTTTTTTGAAAAAGCAGCCCTTTATTGGGAGGATAATCGTGAGCGGTTTAGCCCCTGCAGTGGCTGGTGGCACATCCTGGTGCCTTGTCACCCCGGTGGAGTGACAGAGAGGGCAGACACGGGAGCTGGAGCATTGCAGGAGGCACAGGGGGCTGGTCCAGGGCCTCTGAGCATTGCCTCTGCTCCACTTCACTGCTGGCAATGTCAGATCTGAGCAGATCAGCCTTTTCTCCATCTCCCTGGGCCAAGAGCTGTTTCTGCAGCCAGCTGGGAGGCACTGAGCCTTTCCAGCTACAGGGATCATTTAAGTCTTTCCAAAAACCCTGCTCAGGACGTTGTGTCTGCACTGGTGCTGCCCTGGGCTCAGTCATGCCTGTTCCCAGAGGAGAGGGCCAGGCATACAGCTCTGCCTTTTTGGAATGTCTTTGGCACAGATAATTTACATTCATCCAGTGCTTTCCAGGCACAGCTCTCCCGAGCAACCCAGTGAGAATTTCCCCTCTACAGAACTGTCACAGAGAGGAAAAACTCACCCAAGCTGCAGGTGGGTGTGAATGGTCAATGGGAAACAACCTCAGGCTTGAGAAACCATTTGGGTGCCCAAACATCCTACTAAGTGCTGGGGAGGCCAGGCAAAAGCTCCTCTCTGAATTGACTCTCTTTGGGAAATAAATTCCATGTGCCCTGATGTGTTTTTATCAATTCTCTCAGCTGCCCCTTGGCCATTTTGGCTCCTGCTCTCCCCAGTGTGACTCCATCCCTGGGCTGTCGATGGCAGGGACAGTGATGTCCCATGTCAGGGGACATTGGATTGTGTGTTCTCATCAGGGCAGCACAGCCCAGAGGGGCTGCCTGGGGGGCTTTGCTCTTGTGTGACTTGCTGGTAATGCTGTTAATGCTGTTCATTTCCTGCTCTTGGCTGTGAAAGCTGAACCTCATTCAATAGCTCGGGCAGGATGGAATAAGCAGGAGCTGTGGAGTGAGATGTGAGTACTCCTGTTCCCCCTGCAGTGCTCCTGTGGGGTGTGTGTGAGTTCACCTCGACTTGAGAGTGTTTGGGATGCAATTCCCCTTCCTCTCTGCTGCTGTGCTCGTAGGGAGAGGGGATTACAGCCAGGGGAGAGGCTTGTTTGCCTCGAGCTCGCTGTGGTGGGATTGATAAGATTGGAAGCAGTAAATCAGTGGAGTGAGCTGTGATCTCTTCAGCATCCTCTCAGCATTGTCTCACCTTCTGCCCACCATCTCTGCCAGGGGCAGCCTTCAAAGTCAGCAGGGAGCTCTGTTACCACAGGCCAGGAGCACAGGGCCCCTGCACAGAGCTCTGTGTTGGCAAAGAGTGTCTGCCAGGGAATACCCATGTTGGTTCTGAAGGTCCCAGCAGATTGCAGCAATGCTGCTTCCTGCTCATCCTGTTCTCTCTGTCCTGTGCCCTTTTCTGTGGTTTGAGCTTCTCTGGCTTTAGCTCACAGCCTTTGGTTCTTGTTTGTTCCTCTCTGTACCAGACTAAAATCTCTTTATCACATGCTGGGTTTCACCCTGAAGGTGCTTACGTGCCTTAATTGAGTCATCTCTTCTGGTTGTCATGCACTGAGCAGTTTGAGGGCTCCAACTAAGGCATTGTAATGCAGTTTCTAGTTCTGAAATATCTTCTTGTGGCTGCTTTTCAAGCTGTGGACACTGGCCTGGCTGCACTGGTCCCATCACCAGCATCCAGGGAAATGAATCTCTCCTTACTTATTCTCACTATTCCTGTTTGTAATCGCTGCCACCTCCAGTTCCCCACACATTCCCTGGGGCTGATAATCCCATGTTTATGTGTCTGGGGGAGCACTGAGCACAAGCATTTAAGGGAGCAGAGAAGGGAGACTGCTCATAACCCTCTGCTGTAGTTATGTTATTCTGCTGCCCCTCTGTCCTGGTGGGGTGAGGGTGGGCAAAGAGATGGATGGGACTCCAACCATCCATTTCATTTGCCTTTTAGGACCCTTACCCAGTGGTTTCCTTCTTGCTGTAGACAGTGGGAGGCACTGAGGCAGGCACTGCTCTGTCTGTGCTGGGAGCCAAATCCTAGAGGTGGAAAATGCTGTGGAGCATCCATCCCTGGGGCATGGTCAGGTTATCCATGGCTCAGCATGGGCTGCTGCAGGGCTGGACACTGGGAAGAAGTGGAGATACAGCAAGTGAGGGGTCTGTGCCAAGAGTTTGGTATCCTGGGCAGGATGAGCTTGCCACTCTGTTTAAAAGAAGTTTCTAGGAGTGCAGTTGCCAGAACTCACTTGTTTCTACCCCTGCCATCCATCATTCCCTGTGCCCACAAATAAACCAGCCCTGCTTCTACCTGCTCACCTGGGGTTTTTAAGAGGGTGCTTCTCCCTGTGGAGGAGTTGACTACTGTGTGTTGTTTGAGTGATGCTTCCTCTCCACTCATGAAAATCACACACTGCAGGGACAGACCAGATGTCCTGGTTTGGCCCTGCCCATGGTGAGTGGCAGCTCACACCATCCAGACTCCACTCTGTGCTCCCTTCATGTGTCTCCTGCTCTGTGGATTTGTGCCAGCAGATATCCCTGCAAACCTGACATACACAAGTGGTGCAATGACTGTTTCTTGCTTTCCCAAGGACCAGAATGGGGACAGCCACCACGTGGGAGACCTGAAGATCTCGGGAAAGGAGTTCTTGTCGTTGCCTGCGAGGACGAGGAAATATCGGGAGCACCAATCCAGTTCGGAGAGGAAGTCCCAGGGGTCAAGTGCATCACCTCTGGATGCTGGTGAAGTCAGAGTCCAGGTCTCACAGACGGTAGGAAGATGATTTTTATCTCCAGTGCTGATTTTGGGGGTTTCTTAGAGCATGTTTGTTCTTCATTCATTTCTAACTTGGTTCAGGGGTGATGGTTTGGGTGGAAAAGAGTCTGTGTTGGCAGCTTGGGCAACTTTAGGCAAATCATTTTGCCTCTCTGAGCCTCAACATCACTGACCATTTAACAGAGCAATGCTGCCATCACAAACTGGGATGTGATATTTGGAACCTTCTTTTGAGGGACAGGAGTCCAGACCTGAACTTTCCTGAGACTGTTAGGATGTGATTCCTTGAATTCCAAGAAAACACAGCAACTTGGACCCTTTGCTTTGTTGAGCTTGATTTATCAGCTTCCTGGGGCTCATGAGGAGTGGACTTGTTGCCTTCGAGACACAGAGCCCTTCTCAGGTCTTTGATGAGCAGCCAAAAGTGCTGGTTGCCTTTGCCAAATGTGAGACCATTGGTGTTGTTCCCCTTCATCTCCTGATCACACTGATGGTCTTTGTGCAGAGTGGTCTCTTAGAATTCAGCAATCATTAGACAGAAATGATAGAAATCATGTCTAGGAGCTTCTCTTTGGAAGCAGTGTAGGTGGAGCACATTTCCTCAAGAGCAGGAGCTGCCCCAATGTCAGGGATTTGCAGGTCCCTGACACGCAGCAAGACCCGTGCTGGGGAGCTCTGACTCAGTCTGTGCTGTCTCCTGGGATGGTGGGGGAGATCTGTGTCCTGGGAAGCTCTCCAGGTGCCTTTTTGATGTCTTTATCATGATAACTGAGCTGTTTGTGGGCTGTTCCCTTCCTGTTGTGTTGATGTTTGTTGTGACACAAGGCAAACACAAATACCGGGGAGGTTTCCTGCAGCTGTGCTGGTTTTGTTCTCAGTGCTGGAGACAGGGATCACACCCACAACGATGGCATGTTTCTGGATCGTGGGAGGGGGCTTGGAGATAACTGAACTCTGTGATCTTGAGTGAGAAGCCCCAAGTCCTCAGCTTGTTGCCAGGAGATACTAAGAGTAACAGGGAAGATCAATGATCTCATATGGTGGTTGGAAGTATTCAGGCTTTTGCTTTTTACTGAGTCTGTAACACACTACCACAGTCCTGATTATGCACTGATTCCAGATGGAATAAATCCAAGCCAGGAAAGATAGACCTATTTTTTTCTTGGCATTTAAGAAAAGTGAAATTAAATATTTTCACGCTGGGTCTGAGCTGCAGAGTTTGGGATGAAACGTGGAGTGGGGGTGCTGAGAGTGTGTTTCTAGCTCTGAGTCCCTTGTTCCTAGTCTGTGGATCATGGGGAGAATACATCCTGCTCTACCTGTGTGCATGGGTGTGTTTACACATCCCTTTTTACCAAAGACATTCCTGATTTTCGGTTCTCTGGCCACTGGAGACATGGTCTTTCCACCAACTGGGTGTTTTATCAGACTTCTCTGAGCTCATTCTTCATTCCCACCAGTGCTCATGGAAATGGTGTGATGGGAAAAGCATTTCCTACTGCTCAACAGTGCAAACATGATCATTGAGAAGGAAACAAAGCTCATCTGAGCCAGAGAGGAGACAGCAGCACTGGGGGCACACAAGGCAATACCAGGGCAGAAAAACCCCCACTTCTGCCAGAAATAGCCTTGTATTTTTAACTCAGACATTCAGCCAGAGACCAAACAAAAGCCATGTTCCAAGAGCCAGGAAAAAGCTTTCCTTAGGCGTGTAGCTGTGGAACCTTAGGCTGTGTCTAAAATAGAGCCTGTGGGACCTTGCCAGCCACTGGTGACCTCTTGGCAGTGCCTGTGGGGTTTGGTGAATGGCCATGACAGGGCGTCTCTGTGGGACCTCTGGGGGGACACGGCGGGGTCACTTCAGGGGAATTCTGTGTGTGGAGCTCCCAGCTTTGCCAGCCTGGCTCTGGAGCACAGGCCAGACCTCAGAATGTTTAAAGTCAATATTGTCTTGCCAAAAGCAAAGCAACCCATTGCCTTGTGTCCTGCTGTTCTCCCCTCTGACAGGGAGCTGCTCGTTGGTCAAGTGGGGGGATCTCCCCTGCAATTCCCATCCATGGAAACTTTTATTAATCAAACAGCAAACCCCTCCCAGATGGGAGAGAAGCTTTTCTAGATCAGGCTGTTCCGACAGGAATCCCCCAAGATTCCTCATTTTGTGAATGCTCAGAGCAAAAATTCTCTTCAATCCATCAGTAAGCAGCAAGTCCTTGATTAGAGGTGAGCTCTAGTGGTTGATCTGAGGTGCTTTGATGGGGTGCCACAGTCCCTGCTGTCCCACCAGCTCAGGCTGCACATGTGGCCCTGTGTGCTGCTCTCTGCAGAGGGGAACCCAGGCTGTGTGCAGGGATTCCCAGGAAAAAACCTCATCCCAGGACTCCCAGGTGGAGTGATGCAATCTCTGGATAAGTCCAGCTGTCAGCACAGCCACTGACCTTCCCAAGGGGCTTCTGCAGCCAGCAGGTCCCAGGATGGGAGCTCCTGGATTTGCCACCCATCCTCTGCCTCTTGTTTACCTCCCCCTTCCCCCTGTGTGTGTTCCCTACCTACCCCGGGGAGGTTACAGAGGCGTGATGATGGCTGTAAAGTTGTTTGAGCTTTGGATGGCAGGAGCTGTGGTGGTTGTTATTAGCATTGGTGATGATGATGCTAATTACCGAGCTGCTGGGAAACTCCCCATGGGAGGAGGCGGGGCAGGGGAGGGGAGGCAGGGAAAAGTGCAGGGAGGCGAAGTGAGCACGGGGATGGAGAGGAGCCTGTCCCTCCTGACGGCTCTGTCGGGCCCTGAGAGAAGGGCTCAGCCTGCTGGCAAAGGCGTGGGGATGCTGGGATGGATAGGAGAAGCCATGGCCCAGGTGCTGCATAAGGTAGGAGAGCGTGGCAGGTCCCTCCCTGTGCCACTGCTGTGCAATGATGCTCACACAGGAGGGTCCTGTCGCTGGTGGGGCAGAGAGGGGCTTCCTTACCCCTCCCCTGGCCCCATCAAGTGGGGGGATCTCCCCACTGGCAGAAGGACCAGCACTGCCTGGGTCTGGGGACAGGGTCCTGTCCACCGTTGAGGTCAGGTGTGGAGCTCCCATGGGCACACTCAGGGCTGTGAGTGCCTGGTTCTCCACAGGCACAGCACAGGTGGCTTTGGTCTGGGAGAAGCTGGTGAGGCTGAGACATGTTGGGTCACATTCCCTGGGCAAAAGCAGCAGCATTAGAGCTCAGTCCCTGTGCCTGCAGCTGTGGACAGAGAGATCCAAGTCCCTCTAAATCCCTCCCTAGGACTCGTGCAGTGCACACCTTCTGAGTTTCCTGCTTTAAAATGAACATCAAAGCAGAGGTTTTGTGCTGCATGAAGGTTGTAGACATCAAAGGCTTGCTCATGGATTTAACCCCTCTGCTCTGCTGTGGAGAAGGTCATAGTGCTCCAGCTCGGGATTGACTTGGTAAGAGATGTGTTTTAGGGGGTTACTGGAAGGTAACCAGGTTCCTGGAAGGGTGGGATTTTTTTAACACTTCAGAAATACCAGAGATTATGTTCCTCACCTCTTCTCTGAGAGAGCAGCCACTGTGGAAAAAGGAGAGGATCCATGGATGAGAGGGGCTGTGTATTCCAGAAAAGTCTCTCTGGGGACCTGCCCCAATTCTGGGCCTCGTGCTTAAGGTCAGCACTGAACTAAAGTCTTTGAGGTCAGTGAGACTGTGCATGTGCCAGAGCACAAGGGCTAAAGCCTTTTAATGGATCAAGGTCCAACAGCTGGAGCAAAAACCACGGGGAGAGGAAGGGATCAAACCCACTCCTCTTCCCTCCTTGGGGATCTAGAAATGGTGCAGTTCCTCTGGTCTCTCCCCAAGGAGTGCACCAGCTCGAGGGAGCTCTCCAAACCTGTCCCCCACAAAGACCATTTATAGTCAAGAGCAAGAGGAGCTGTGTTTGATGGCAGTGACGACTTGCAGAGATGGGTTGCTGATGTATTTAGACACCAAACAGTTTTCAAGCTGCATCGCCAGACATTCCCTAGGACTAATGTTTTTATAAGGCCTTTTTTTATGATTACAGTGAGAAGCAACCATAAAAGAGGGGAATATTTTGTAGATCATCCCTCCCCACCCCAAAGGCAGGTTGCCAGAGCTCTTTTGATGGTTTTCTGTGTCATGATTTACTGGGGGATTATTGAGCTGCAGGATGCTCGTGGTTGACCCTCTTCTGCCTGGCCTGCAGGGAGGAGGGATCAGTGGCAGGAAGGGCAGCCTGACATCCATGGCAGGGAGTCCTGCCTGTCCCTGCTGAGCCACCCGTTGTCCTGGCAGTGCTCAGGTGTCAGAAGTGCCCATCCATCCCCTGTGACTTCCCTGGGCACTGCACAAAGGCTGGATGGACACTGCAGTGCAAGGATGCATCAGCTCTGGGGCTTCTGGCCCCAGAGCATCATTTCTCTGGTTGTCTTGTTTGAGAGAAGATTAAACTGATACTTTAAAGGCCCTCAGGAGCTGGAACACGGGGTTTGCACCAGGCAGTCTTTGCTGCTCTGTGGTGTGTGTGCATCTTTCCCCTCTTAACATGGGGTTGGTCGCTGCTTCGTCTCACTGATGTGTGAACTCCCGCAATGAGGGCAGTGCAAAACACACCCTCCTTTGTCCTACAGCCTTGATGTTTGTTTAACTGCAGGGGTATAATTATGCCATTAGTGTCGGTCCGACTTTCTGGTGTAAACGTGCTGCGAGAGCAAGGGGAGTGGAGAGGAAGGGAGAAGCCAGAGCCAGGGAGAGAGGGAAGGCGGCTGCTGCTAAATTTAAGCCTGTTCCTATGACACCTGGAGGCTGCTGTGGTGGTGTCAGTCCTGTTGGAAGCGAGCAGGTAAACACTGAGCCGTCGCTTGTTCTTAGAGTGTTTTATCTTCCTGTTCAGCTTGTGGGACTTTCCAAAGTGCTCTGGGCAGACCCAGACCCAGGAGGGAGGCTGTGCTATTTCCTAGCTGGAGGCAGGATGCACCAGAAAACCTTCTGGGCAGCTTGAGCCTGGCAGGTACTGGGAGGCTCTTCCAGGGATTCAGGCTGTCTGGAGAAACAGCCAGGGATCTGGTTGTCTCCACAGAGTCATCTTAAATTGACCTGTCTTTCCATGAGTCTCTGTGTTAAGCTATAGGGCCCTTCTTTAGCTCTGACTCAGGTGGTCTGATGCTGCAGGAGCCAGGAGAGGTGTAAAAACCATCTCCCAAATACAGAGATGCAGCAGAGCCAGAGCCAAAGCTCCCAGGAGCTTTGCAGTGCAGAGCCCTGCCTGACATGCTGTGCCTCGATAGGACTTTGGTGCTGGCAGGGGTGGCAGGGAAAGAAATGTGGGGACAGAAAACCTCTGCAAAGTGACTGCATGGGGAAGGTGGGGGGAGGCAGCAGCATTTTCTGGCTTGTGCTGCCTCTGCTGCATTCATTGCCTCAGAGGCAAATTACCAGTTTCTTCCTTAAATATTAACAGCTGCCAGGTAATGAATTCCCCCTCTCTGTTTTATAATGGCACTAAAATTGGGATTTGCCTTGGTTTTCTCTGTAATTATCCAATGGGCCTGTGTGAGTGAGAGGGAGGCAGGGCAGAGCTGGTCCTCCTGGCTCTGCTGCAGGAGTGTCATGCTCGGGGCACTGAGCCCAGGCACGATCCTTCCCAGGGGCAGCTCCGGGGCTGCACAAGCTGTTGCCTGAGGCTTAGGGCTTTATAGTCCTTCTTAAAGTCCCTTTTTCTCATGCACAGGTGGTTTGGGAGGGAGACTAACATGCACAGTTGGAGTCGAAGCCAGAACAACCTTCCAGGCTCTCCAGACTAAGTAGAAATGAGACCCTGTCATCATTTAGGGTTCAGGAAACTTCCATGTGCTCCCTGGGACAGGGCTGGTGTTGGCAGGGCATGTGGTGTCAGTATGGGCTGCACTGATCAGTCTCCTTCATACTCGATGAGATGCTTCACTATTTAAAGTCCCAGAGATAAAGATGAACCCCCTCTCTCTGTCTTTGGGATATTCTTGTTGCTTGCACACTCTCTTTCTGCATTTTCCCACTCCACCTGTCCCTTGTTTTCCCTCCTCCCAGCCTGAGGTCAGGCTGTGAATCAAAGCTGTGCTGTGTGGAAGGGAGATAGGAGGCAGGATTTAAACAAGCCCATGCCTGTGCATCAATCACATGCAGCAGAAACAACACCCTGACTGTCCCATGTGCAGGATGGTGTCCAAGCCCTTGGCTCTGCAGAGGTGACACCAAGGACCCCCAGGGTCTGGGTGCTTCTCAGATCCCTTGGGATGAGGATCAGGGGATTGTAGAAAAGCACACTGAGATTCCATATTCCATCCATAACTGACCAGAGAAAACTGTAAGAAAGAGCCTCTTACCAGAGGAATCTGCTCTAGGAAGGAGGTAAAACCTGAGCTGGTTGTCCAAGGTCTGTCCCCCAGCAGACCTTTGTTGGAGGTTATGACTGAAGGTCTGTGACTTGCTGGGCCAGTGGTCGGGGCTGGAGTTGACTCACCAAGCTCCCAAAATCCATTTTTCTTGCCTTGACTCATTGGGATTGAGGTTTCAGTTATTGGCACTTTAAAGCCGTAATTGAGGTCTGCTCTCCTCCCTGCACAACCTTTTCTCCCGGCAAACTGTCAGCCATCAAGGGGTATGAGCCAGTAAAAGAGACGTTACACTCACTATTTCCTAGAAACTGTCACTTTAAAGAGAACAGCACTGAACAAAAGGGATGAATTGAAGCCAGACCCAGAGCAATAAAGCTCTAAATGTTTGATTTCTCTCAAAACCTGGAACTTTTCATTCATTTCTCAGGTCTCTGCTGTACCTGGGGCACTTTGTGTGTTCACAGTTCCGGCCTCTGGCATTTATTAAACTGCACATGCCAGAAGAGCTTAAAAATAAATCAGTCCAGGTTCCCTTTGGATGTAAATCACCCTAACTCTACTTAAATCCCTGGAGCTGGGGTGACACCAGATGACTCAGGGGCCTTTGGTGACTGGGGATTGTGTTTGCTTTCCTTCCACTGCTGTCTCTGAGCTGCCAGGCGTGGCTGGTGGGATCTACTGGAGCACCTGATGGATCCAGCAGGTCTCTGCTGGGCAGGGATTGTGGTCTGGCTGTGCCTGCTAAATTGTGTGCTCTTCTATTGCTTGGTGGATCTACATAGAGAATTTTTTCTATACCAGTAACTCGTGTTTCTTTTTATCTAAATTATATTTTAAAACAGGAAATGCACTCTAATATTAAGTGTTTTGGGTTTCATTACCCAAGAACAGATCTGTGGCAGAGCAGGAGCTGTAGGACCAGACAGTTTTGTCTGTGCCTTATCTTTGACAGTGGCTGTTTCCAGCTGCTGGGCATGGCTGGAGACTCTTCCAGAGGACACAAACACAGCACAGCCTTGGGACAAGTTTGGGTTTTGTCTGTTATTGCCCAGCTTTTGGAGGGGCCAGATAACCCCCTTGCCCCATGAGCAGCCACTGGGGCTTCCTGCCCAGAGGCCACCCCACTGCCTTCCTTGTCACCAGCACAGCTCCATCCCCAGAGCTCATTTGTGGCCAGGGAGGGGAGTTCAAGGAGCCGGTGATGGGCAGTGACCTCCTCAGGTGGCAGGTTGGTCCTTAAGCTGCTGCTTTTGGATGGATGTGGTTCCATCCAGTGCAATCCTCTCCTCTGGATTTAGGATAGCAGAGGTTTTGGGGTGTGTCTGGGCTGTCCTTGCATCTGTACTTAGACTGGGTGCAGGAAACTGGGACTCCCTGGGAGCTGGCAGAGGGTCCTCTGTGGTTGCAGAAGTCAGATGTGAATCCATAAATCAAAGGAGCCTGAAACCAGGAAGGGTCAAACACTGTTTCTTGGAACCCTCGTGATAAAACCCACTGTGGAAAGGTCCCTCTGCCCCTGTCTGAGTGTGGTGACAGCTAAGGAGGTGTCAGGGTTAGAGGTGCAGGCAGGCAATTCCCAGCTGGACAGAGGCTGTCCCTGGATTTGGCAGTGCCTGCTGGCTGCCTGCTGGGCAGGGCACAGGGTTAATGTGGCCATGCCAGCCTCTGCTCACACCTCACCTTCAGCCTGCCCCCATGGTTCCCATTAGCACTGCTATTTTTAAGCCTCCCAAGGCAATTAACACCAATTAATCTAAAAAAGCCCAAATAAGGTTTTTTTTCAGAGCCTCTGGCTCTTTGCTGCTCCCCTTGCAGCCCCAGACCTGGCAGAGCTGAGCTCCATGTGCAGCAGCTGGGGAGATGTGCAATTAGAGCAGGGCTCCAAACCATCCCCATGGATCCAAATTTTCCATCCTGGATCGTGCCACAGGGAGAGTTCCAGTTCCCTGCAGTGCATTTTGTGCTGGAGGAGAGGGGGAACCACCTCCTGCAGTCGGTGTAGCCTCAACTTGAGAGCCAGCAGAGAGTGAGAGCACTGACAGTGCTCCGGGGCAGGAGCTGCAGCTCCCCTGGGATGTGCAGCAAAGTCCCAGGAGGACTTTTTGCCTGTATCTAAAGCCATTTGCATCCCAGTATTCTCAGGGCACTGTCACGTGGAGCAAACCCCAAAGAGGGTGCAGTTTCATCCTGCCCTTTACAGCAGCAGGTACCAGATGCTTTTGGCTGATAGGAGAAGCTGCTCCTGCCTTTGCATGTGATCTTTGTCTTACCTGTTTCAACTCCTCTGAGCAGGGCTGTGTCTGACCATCCCTGCCATGGCAAAGCCACAGGTACCAGCCCCAGGAACCCTCCCTGCCCCAGCAGGGCCAGGATTTCATGTTTTGTGGGATGCCTTGCACAACAAAGCCTTGATCTCGAACGCGGCCTTGAGGCATTACTGGAGTTGGAGTAAATAATAATTAAGATCTGGGTGTTTGCTGCAGCGAGGGGTGTTTATGTGCAGGTTGGATGTGTTATGGGTGCTGATGGAGATGGGTGTGCACGGATCCACCACCAGCTTCACCATCACCACCACCCCTGGTGAAGGTGCTGCATCTGTTCGGCTCCCTCTTAAAACATCGCTGCGCTCAGAGCAAGTAGGTGTCTAAATAAAAGTCTGTTTCAAGAAAGCAGCACAATTTTGGCAATCCAGAGACAAGTAGGCTTTTTTTTGCAAAACGTTTTCAAATCAAATTGTCAGGAGGTTCCAATCTGAGATGCAGGGAGAGCAGTGCATGGGGGGGAGGAGGGCACCTCTGGACCATCTCCTGCCCAAAGATGAAGGTGCCCTTGGCTGGCAGGGACCTCATCTGTCTCCCCATCACCTCCTACTGCTCCATAGGGCTGGGAATAGGGGGATGGTGGTCTGGTGGATGGAGTAGGTGACTGGGAGTTGAGCTCTATATATTAACCTTGGCCTCTGTGCTAATTAAGAATATGGGTTATATCCTGTAAAGCAACGGGGTTATTTCAGTTTAGCAAATTACTGCTGCTCAGCTGAGACTCCACAACCCATCGTGGTCCTATTTCCATCCCCTTCCAACTGCAAGGTAAATCACTGCAAGTGGTTGTAGCTAAAACACTGTTTTGCTGCTTGGGTGTGTGTTGGTGTGCATAGCCAGGTACCACAGCCCTCCAAAAACTTTCTGCTTGTTGGTATCCACCTATAACCTGAGTTGTTCTAAGCAAGTAGTTCAGGGTAACTCCCAGTTTTGGTGTTTAGGGATGCTCCAGGTTTTTGCTGGGCCAGATTGACCTCTGTAGCCTCTTATCTTCTTCCCCAGACTGTAAAGACTGACCTGGAGTGATGATGCTTCTACCTTGTTTCCTTGGTTAGTAAAACAAGCTTCAGGTGGTAAATCCGGGCTGGTGTGTTTCTCTTAAATGGTGCCAGGGAAACCCAGCCTGGTGTGGTAAATGCTGTCAAAACCTGTGTGGAAAAGTCACTGCATGAACTACAGAGACTGTTTGGAATGCACATATTGCCCCCACAAGAGAAGCCAGGAGTCATTTCCGTGCCAAGGGCACACTGGTCTCAGCAGTGAGGGCTGGGCTGACCTGTGATTCCAGGAGAGATTGTTGTGTAGCTGAGGAAAAAGTGTAAATCCAATATTAATGTGGTTGTGGCCAAAGCTGGTCACAGTGGCAGGAGCTTCCAGACAGTCGGCTCAGCTCTGCAAGCAGCAGAGGTGTCAGTAACACTTCAGCCAGACACCCACGAGGCACAACATGCTCCCTCCCAAAATGAAATCAGAAATTACATTGTCCCCTGCTGTTGAGCCACAGGTGTGGATTTAAGCCGTGTGTGGCAGCAGGGCATGGTCCCAGCAGGTCAGCAGTTACTGTATTACGGAAGGAGGGAGCGTGGGTGAGTTATTTTGATTTTGTTTGGAACAATAAAACCTTAGTTATATGAAATCTTAACAACAGAACCAGCTTTTAGCACCGGCGTTTATAGGGATGAGTGGGCGAGTTGTTTAAAGGGAAAAAAAGAATCTTTGAAAACAGTCCAAGTGAGGGTGATAATTCCATGCTACAAGGGAAGTTTGGGCAGGGTGTGCATGGTCTGTGCCAGGGGCTGGGCAGAGCACCCTGCAGGGCACACTCAGTCTCTGCCTCAGAGCTGGGACCTGACATTGCAGGGGGTGTCTCTGCAGATCACACAGGTCTCACTCACTCCCCTTTCCTAAAGGGATCCTAAACCCAGAGGGGAAATGGCATTTCCTCTTCTTGTTCAAGCACCGAGCTGGTGTGTGTGGGCTCTGCCCCTGTGTTATACCCATCCTCTGCAGGAGTCCTGCTCTCAGGTCCCACACAGTTTCCATCTCTCTAATTGCTCTGTGACTCCTGGAAATAAATTTACTGGCGTGGAAAAGCATGGGCAGTTCCCCAAAGCTGCATTTGTTCAGGGTAAAGGAATGTACTACTTTTGGAGTGCAAAATGAGAATGAGGTGTAAGAGGGCAGTGTAGGCAGAGAGCTGAGAGTGCCACCCGGGCTCTGTCCCCATTTTGCCCCTTTGGAAAGCTGCTCCTCTTCCCAGTGCCTCGTTTCACTGCCAGAAATTCCCATTTCATGATTGTGAGGTAAGAAGAGCTCTTTGGCTGCTGCGTGTGTGGCATTTCCATCTTTCCCTGTTTAAAACCCTGTTGCAATTAGAAATTCCCCTCTGTTGAACATTGGTACATTTAATTCAGGAGATGCTTATGGCTGAGCAGCTTCAGCTCTTGCAATAAAGCAAAAAAAAATCACATATCTAATAATATGAGGAGCAGGAGGACTATCAGGAGCTAAAAATGGTCCTTCAGTATTTTGGTGCTTTAAATCCAAGCCATCAAACCGTGTCTGTGTGTGCACAGAGCGTTTGCTGCCGTGGTGCCTTTGCCCGTGGAGCCGAGTGTGTTTGCAGATGTAGTTTAGGAGAATCGATCCCAGTCTATTTTTAAGGCAAAGTGAGTGTGGCGGGTGGGAGGTGAGGAGGTGGAAGGAAAGCTAAATATTCACGTAGCTCCACTGTGTGTTCAAGAGCATCATCTAATAACACGGGGATCGTGGCAGCGAGGTGAGGGAGAGAGGAGCCCTGTGTGGAGCCCACCCCCCGTGCCAGGGCACTGGAGTGGCTCTGGGAGGAGCAGGGCTGTCGCTTTAAGCCTCATCTCACACTCAGCGGGTCACTGGAGCTCTTCACATGGCTCTGCGCTCCGCATAAATCGGCGCTCCGGGAGCGGCTGCGGGAGCATCGCTGCCACTGCCCTGCGAGGAGAGCTGCCTCCTGCCCCGGGACATGTGAGAGAGAGCTCAGCCTGGGCAAGGGCTGCCTGCTGAGGTCAGTGAGGGAAACTCGCCTTTTGTTTGTGTTTCCTTCTTTCTGTGGAAGGAGAGGCTGGAGAAGGGAGGAGGAGGAGGTGGATGCAGGGACAAGGAGGGATTCGCTCAGGCCAGGATATGCCGGGTGTGCTCGGGGGGGTTTAAACTTTTCAAGCAGCTTCGGGTGAACTTTTAATTTTTGATATTTTTGCAACTTCGCTGTCAGTGTTTCTGTGACTTCNGGGGACTCCTCAGCAAAGCCCAGGTGGGTTTCACAGCTCTGCTGACTCTGAAGGTGATGGGCTGGTCGAGGAGTGGAGACTCCAGCCGAGGTGCTGGGGACTGGCAGAGCCCCACCAGAGACGGTGCTCCAGGCATTTCACCTCCTGGTGAAACAGGCTGTGGCTTTCAGCCGAGGGTTTCCTTCCACTCCTCTCCCCCAGCCCACACTTACCTTCTTGGAGCCTTTCTGCAAAGCTCCCCCTCGCTGCCGCTCGCCAGGTGAGCTGGGGAAGTTCAGAGCCTGGTGTTTTTGGGGTCTGGGGTTGTGGCCATGCCAGGGGTGCAGCCCTCACGGTGGGTTCTCTGGGGTGAGGTGTTGGGGTGATGCAGGATGAAGAAGAGCTGCGTGCAGGGGACTGACAGGCGGTGGGGCAGCCCTGGATAAGGTGGTCAGCAGGACCACCAGCCCCGCTCCTGTCTGGGGATTTTGAAGTCAGCTGCCTTGAAAAGAGCAGAGGTGAGGAGTGGGGCTGTGTGTGGTTCACAGAGGGAGAGGCAGAGAAGGCATGGCACAAAGGCACAGACGTGTGGGGATGAATGTCTGCCAGGCCCTGGGCAGATGATGCTGCCAGAACGAGGGGCACGGTTTTCCAGGGACTCCTGGCAGGGGAGAGCCTGGCCCTGGGCACCAATTGCTGGGTGTTGTCCCAGCTCTGCCACTGTGTCTCTGTGGGACATGGTCAGGTCACATCTCCAGGTTGTTTCCTCGCTGAAATAAGGTGGAATTGTGGTGGACACGCAGTGTGTTTTGAGAAGGTAGCAGTGAAAACTGCTGTTTATCCCGAACCCGCTGCCATCCTCACTCATCCCTGACCTGGTCATGCACCAGGTGCCTTCAGGCAGCAGCTCCTGAGCTGGATCCACTGTGCCAGACCCATCAGGGTCCATCAGCTGCAGCTCCTGCCCACAGGGCCCCTCAGAGGGCTGGGCAAAGCCAAGTGAGCAGCCCTTGAGCCTGATGGCTCCTTCCTGCATCGGGGCAGGTCTGCAAGGAGCTGAACCTGGAGGAGAGGAACCAAAGGCAGGTCAGTGCTGATCAGAGGGACAAGGTTTGGCCCTTTGGGTGGCTCCCAAGAGTGTTGGTAGTTTGGTTTGGTGGGAGAAGCTCCTTTGGAAGGGAATGTTTCACCCACGTATGGATGGACCGTGGAATGGCTGAGGGACTTACTATGACTTGGCCAGCACAGAGATACCTGGTGGTGTTTGGGGGCCCCTGGAGTGCTGTCCCAGAGCACCCTGGGAGCCATCAGACAGGCTTTGGTGGGGCTCAGCAGTGAGTGTGGGAAGAGCTGCATCCCCAGCTGCTGTGGGGGCAGCAGGAAGCTGTGGGAGAAGCCACCACCGCCGGAGCGTTGGGTTGAGGGTCCCTCTGGCTGCAGGTGTTGGTGCCTGGGGGTGGGTTTGGGCTGTTCAGGGGCCAAAGAGAGACTGGGGACAGGGTGCCCATCCCAGGATTGGGCTTGGAATGAGAATGTTTCAGAGAAAGGCTCTCACGGGTGGGCAGCGGGTCCAAGGGTGGAAGCCTCGCTTGGGCGTCTGTGGGCTGTGCCTTAGGTCTTCTACCTTTGTTTAATGGCTTTGCTGAATCCAAGTGAAAATGGCCAAGAGGGTTTAGGCACAGGAGCTGGTTTTGACTTTGTTTTGCCTTGGCTGGGGTCGCTTCAGCCTTGGCTTTACCTGCACATCCGGAGTGGCCAAAGTGAGGGATTTCCACCAGGGATTCTTCTCCATGTCCTGCAGGTGTCTGGCAGACCTGGGCAGCCCAGCACCTTATGTGGTGTGAGTGAGAGCTTATCAGAGGGGAAATAGGGTGGGTTTGTGCCTCTCCACAGGGCAGGGACCTGCAGCCTGGGAGCAGCAGGGATTCCTGACCCCTCCTGGAGTGCTGGTGGTGCCAGCCTGCAGGGAGAGGGGAGGGTGGCAGCAGCACCCGTCACCCCTCACTGCCCTGCCAGCACCTCAGCTGTGGTTTGCACATCCTGAATCCACCCAGGCAGGTTAAACAGCCTGTTCATCCACCAGCAAGGGAATGTATGCAAACACCTGGATGCCTTCCAGTGAGGGAGGCTGTGTCAGGAGAGAGAGTCCTGCTCCCAGGCTGTCCCAAACCAGGTTGCTCAGCTCTGTGATGGGAATACCACACTCACAAAATGGGGACAAAGCTCTGGCCCCCATGAATGGGACCTTCACCTGCCTAGGATGGAGCCATCTCTGTCCTACCCAGGTCAGGGAGCAGGAACAGAGGTTTCTTGTCCTTGCCCCAGCATGGGGAGAGGTGAGTGTGTCTTTGTGCCCGTGCTGAGGGTGAGAGTGTCTGCAGCCAAATCTGCCCCGGGGTGATCTCTGCACTGCCAGCAGTGCCTGGGCTGTGGGTGCCAGCCAAAGCCTGGGTCCTTCTGCCCCATGCAGACAGCATTGGTTTTACTCTTTGTGGTGGCATCTGGCTGTCACAGGAAGGTGACAGTTGGCAGAATTTGGGCAGTTGTGGTGCTGGGGGCAGAGGATGGGGGATGAGGCCAGGCAGGGACACCAGTCATTGGGTGAGAAGTGGTCTTGGGGCTGCCAACCAAAGCTGGTGCCCAGGAACCTTTTAGGGGTCTGGGCCCGAAGTGCCCGGTGTGTGTCTGTGCTGTGGCAGGGCCATTGCTCAGCCCATGTAGGGATGCCCTGGCTCTCAGGAAGCCTCCTGACCACCCTGGAAGTGCCAAGCCCCAGGTGAGCACAGCACAGTGGCAGATGGTGAGCCCTGGGGTGTGATTGCACTTCCATCTGCCCTCCCAGCTCCTGCCTCGGGGCTCAGAGCAGACTGGGAGGGAGGGAGGCAGCCAAGCACTCCGTGCCTTGTCACATTTGGGCATTTTAATTAGAGAGGTGCAAGCCTGGGGTGCTGTTTGGCTGGGGCAGTGCTGGAGGCAGCCTGGTGCCCGCAGGTGCTGCCCTGCAGCTCCCCCCATCCCATCCCAGGCTGGCACAGCACGTGTGAGCCCCAGTGATGGCCCACGGGCACCAGCCTCCTGCCCCTTGGGTGCCACCCTACTGGGAGGCACCCAGGCATCCAGCCAGCCCCGTCCCACACTCCCATGCACTTCCTACTGATTCAGAGCATCCTTTTTCCTCTCCCAGACACGCTGTGAGCAGGGATCCCGGTGTTTGGGATTGCAGGGTCTCTGGCAGGACGTGCTCCAGGGGGGATCTGCTCTCTCTAGAGGGGAGCCCCAAGCTGGGGGCTCTGGTCACACACTGTCAGGCAGCTCCTGCAAGGTGGGACTTCTCCTGTGGATCCAGGACTGCTCTGATTTACTCCGTGTGGTCGTGGGGAAGCTGGAGGGAGGCTTGGTGTGAATGAGCCGCTTCCTCCTCTAGCCTGAAATTTGGGTCACACAACCCAACATAGCAGAGCTGTGAGAGATGTAGTTCAGCCTCGGTTCAAACCCAAGCCAGCTTTGATTTCCAAGGTGCAACTGTTGATGGTTCAGAGGGTGCATTGGAGCCACGGTTCCATTAACAGATCGGCACGTGGAGGGAGGTGAGAGGGGTTTTTCCCCTCCCTGATCAGCTCCCACATTGCTAATGTTCCTCTCTGGCCCGCTGCTAATTTTGACGCTGCCCTAAATAGAAGCTGAGTGCATCTCATCTGCTTCGCTTGGCATACAGGAAAATTGTTTTCCTTCATTTACCGAATCCAACTTGTGGCTTTAACCCTGTCAGCACAAGTCTGTCCCCGTTGCAGAGTGACCATGAAGGGCTTTGCATGCCCCTGCCCCAGGGGAGAGCCCTGCAGGGAATGGCTTTAGACGTGGTAGGATTGGGAAGGCTCCCAGGCTGCCCAGAGTGGCCACCAGCATTGCTGGGAGAGGGACTTTGGCTTCATCAGCAGCCAAGGGGATCCCTTCTCCGCTGGGAAGTCTGGCACTCAGGGCTGGCTCTGCCTGTGCCCTCTCCAGCCCTCTGGCAGGATGTGCTGATCCCCAGAAGGAATCCAGTGCTCCTTTCTGAACTCTATGCTAGAAAATAGCACAGACAGACCCAGTTGTAGGAGTTTTTGGTTGGTTTCTGTTGTATTTTTTCCAGCAACTGGTGGTACCAGCTCAGCACACAGGGACCATCCTCGAGCCTGGCAGATGCCCTGCTTATCACTGGCTAATTTTGTCTCCCATTCCAAGTGATTCCTTGGACAGATCTGTTGTTCCTGCTGCTCTGGGCTTGCTCTCAGGGCATGCAGCCCCTCTCCATGCTGGAACTGGCTGTTGGACTGGCTGCCTCCAACACAAACTCTCCTGCAGCACGACTTAAATATATCCCTGTCCAGTGTAAGGTGCTTATTTGGGGCTCTCGTGAAAGAGCTGCTGTCCTGAAAAACTGTAATTTAGTGGCATTTTCAGCTGGGTGACTGTTACAAGTGCTGTGCTGAGGACAAGGGGGCACAGGAGGGCAGCGTTGGGGTGTGAGGGGCAGTGGTCTGGCAGGGTTGGATTTTTAGCTGGTGGAAAAGCAGACCCTGAGCTCGGGCTGAGCCCCAGCTGGGCACTCAGCAGTCCTTCCGCCAAGGTGGCTGGATGGTTCCCCTTCATCCCTCTCTGAGCCCAGCCCTTTCCAGCCCAGGGGCAGTGCCAGGGTGAATGCTGATCCCTTTTCTCCCCTCTTTCCCTTTCAGCCTCCAGTTTGCTGTGGGTGCTCGAGGCACTGCAGGGACAGTGGCTGCTCTGTACAAGGCTGGTCTGTGCACTGGTGGGAACCGGGCTCTGCTTGGAGCTATGGGAGCACCTGGAGCCTCTGGGATCACCCAGGAGCAGTGACCCCAGCAAGCTGCAGGCTGTGGGCCTTGGCACGCTGAGGGCAGAGCCAGGATCCAGCCTCTGAACACACCCAGAGAGGGCACGACCATTGCTGAGCCGCACTGGAGGGAGCAACTGGCGTTGTTTTGGGTGTCCTGACTCTCTGCTGTCTTTGCAGAAAATCAACCGGACCCCTTCGGACGAGGAATGCTTCTTTGACCTGCTGAGCAAGTTCCAGAGCAACCGGATGGATGATCAGCGCTGCCCGCTGGAGGAGTGCCCATCAGAGGCTGCAGAGGCAGCTGCCACCCCGGTGCCTGCCCTGGGAGAGCGGATATGTGAGCACCGGAGCGTTTCTAAGTCACTATTTCTGTGGGAGTGACGCTGCTCCCGCAGCCCGGCCAGCTGTTGTGGTTAACTGTGCATCCCGTGATGTTTTCCCTAAGCCTCAGCTCCCTGAACTTAGCAGTTCCTTGGCAATCTCCCTCATTGTTTTAAGGAAGGAAGAGAAATTCTAATGTTAATGGTTGCTGAGATAAAGGCTGGAGAATGTGAGCTAAGGCTTGGGGGGTAAACTAGCAAGAGAAATGCAAAATGCGCTTGGATGTTTTCAGTGTGAATCTTTAGGTGTTGGCTTTGGAATGGCGAGGTTGGCATGGGGACTTCTGCCACTTCCAGTGTCCCCAGGAGGAAGATGATGGTGGTCATTGCTGAGGAAGCCTGGGGCATGCAGGGGCTGGGTGAGGATTTCTCAGGCAAGTTAAAATATTGCCAGTTTTTGTAATAGCGTTGCCATGGAGGAGGAACTTCTGGATTTTGTCCTGTTCTTGGATGCTGTGGTGAGAGGTGCTGTGTGAGGACAGAGCAGCCAGAGGGATGGATAAACAATGGGAAGCTCCAGCAGGCAGACAGCGAGCTCGCCCCTAGGAAGAACGGGGATAAATTGAGGAAGGCGCCTGACAAACAGACGGGACAGGAAAGGCAGGGCTGTGTTTGCACTCGGGTTTCGTGGCTTTTTCGGTGTTGAGGGCCTTTGTTTAACCCACGCTGGAGAGGAGCTCTGAAATGCACAGAGCACACTCCGCACTTAATTACCAGCACAAAGGGCTGCAAACAGTCCATTTGAGCTGTGGGATTTGTTTATCAGTTTCCAAAGTGCAAGCAGGAGAGGAGGAGACCCCTGACACCGCTGTGAGTGCAGCCAGAGCTGCGGCAAAAGGAGCAGGTGCCAGGGGCTGGAGTGAGAGCAGAGTGGTGTGGAGAAGGTCAGGTTGGCTGTCAGGTGAGAGGGTTTTTATCATCTAAAAATAGGGTGGAAATGAGCATCACTTTGTCAAAAGATGCGTTTCTGACACAGAAGTGCATTTGGCTGTAACAGCTGTGTAATTTAGGAGACTGCGTTTAAAATACGGAGCTTTATAAAGAATGCACAAGAAGGCACATGTTCTGTTTGGCTCATCTGGGCTCGGAGCCTTTTGGACGTGTTATTTTCAAGGATTCTTTGTGAGCTGGAGGGGAAGAAACTCATCTTCGTGACAGTGCTGAGATTTTCCTGTGTTTCTGCAGCTCCACGAGCTGGGGCTCTAAGATGAGCTTGCCGTGTCAGGAGGCTCGGGGCAGACTCTGCTCTGGTGCTTTGTGCCCAGTGGGAAAAGAACACCAGTTGGGCTGGATTTCTTACAGTTTTCTTTGCTTGTCCCTGTCTGTGTGTAGTGTCTGTTGTTTAGGAGCCTTTCTCTGCCCAGAAGCTGCCAGGAGCCAACAGGCTCTTTCCAGTGAGGCATTTCCAAAGGGTCTATAGAGAACAGATTGTGTGTCCTGGTTCTGGACTGGACCCCCTGGCACCAGCCCGTGCCAGCACCATCCCGGTGGCACAGCCCAAGCTGGCTCTGCTCTATGGGGTGGGAACAACCAGAGCACATGAGTGTTTATCTTGTGCTGTGGACTCACCTTGGCAGTGCCTGTCCTTGGGCTGGCTGGGCTTCCCTGAGGCTGGGAAGGTGCTGATGGGTGGGGGACTTAGCCAGGCCTGGGCTTTGCTGATTACCTGTCTGGAATTAGCCCTTGGGACTGTGTGGGTGCCTGTCACCGTCCCACACAAGCACACAGGAACTCTGTGCTCATGTACAGTTGTTGGGGTCTGCCTGGTGCCTCTTGGCTCCAGGTGGGAACCACAGTGGGAGCTGCTGTAGTGCTGGAAATAGTGCTGGAGACAAACACTGTGTGGGTGTGATGGCTGTTAAGGTCAGGGCACTGATTCTCCTGGGCTGAGGTGGCACCTTTGGTGGCTTCTGCAGTCTGTGGCAGAAAGCCCCTCTTGGGGGGAGATGGGTGTGAGGTTTTGCTTTTTACCCTGTCATAGCACCTCCTTCCCCCTCTGCTGCCTGCTGGGTCTGTGCACCTGTGGGAGGTGGGTTGGATGGGGTTTGGTGAGGATTTGGGTCTGCAGCTCAGGCAGTGATCCTGCCCTGTGTCCTCCCCCCCCCAGCACAGTCCGCCCTGATGGCATCTCCACAGACAGAGGAGTTCTTCGATCTCATCGCCAGCTCCCAGAGCAGGCGCCTGGATGACCAACGTGCCAACGTGGGCAACCTGCCGGGGCTCCGCATAACTCACAACAACCTGGGCCACCTGCGTGTGGAGGGGGACGCCCAGGAGCCGGGGGACGAGTTCTTCAACATGCTCATGAAGTGTCAGGTACTGGTGGGGAGTGGGAGCCCTGACCCCTCTGCCATGCAGGACTGTCCCGTCCCCAGCCTGATACCTGCTCTCCTCCCCTGCAGTCCTCCAGGATCGATGACCAGCGCTGTGCCCCACCCGACTCCATCCCCCGGGGCCCCACCATGCCCGACGAAGACTTTTTCAGCCTCATCCAGCGTGTCCAGGCCAAGCGCATGGACGAGCAGCGGGTGGATTTGGCCTCGGCCCAGGAGCAGGCTGAGGAGGAGCAGCATCGGCCTGGTTCCAGCTAAGAACTGGGGTTTGGGCTGGGGGGGTTGTTTTGGCTTTATTTTGTTTTTTTAGAAAAGAAAAAACGTGTAGGTGGTTCTGGACCAGAGGGCTCCTGCACTACCCCAGACTTGTCCCAGGAGCTGCCCCAGGGATGTGGGAGTGGCATCTCCGTTGTGTTGCTACAGGAAGGCCCAGTGGATGGCGCAGTTTTTAAACAAGGGTTTTTTTTTAGGACACACAGTCACGGTAACACTGGGCACAGTGAGAGGGAAGGCTCTGGCAACCCCTTTGCTGATCACCTGAAAAACCCAAGAACTTGGAGGAGCCCAGAGGGTGTAGTTAACTCCAACTTTGATGTCTTTTATTTCCATAACACTTTTAATTAAATGGGGGAAGGGAAGAGCACCTTTTCGATATTGAAGTCCTCCTGTACTGCCTGCATCCCGAGGTGACACAAATGACTCTGGATCCTTCCCTGGAATGTCTTGCTCAGCTTTGTTCCTTCTACAGGAGAAAATCTGAGGCCACACCAGTCCTTTAAGTCTTACCCCACCCCAGCTGCATCATGGTCCCATGCACCTCAGAGTGTATTTTAGGTTTGCTGAGGACTCTGCAGAGCCCTGGACACCCCTCTACTTCCCCAGCCCTGGGCAGAGCTGTCCTGGAGCTCAATGATGATGATGATGATGAAGTCACCCCGAGCTTTGGTGGGGTTTGTTACCTCTGGAGCTCAGCCAGCTGTGCAGCTCCAACTGCAGGCCTGAGAAGGGAAAAGGACCTCTCTGCCCACCTGTTCAGCCCATGGTGAATGTGGGCAGCTCCCAGTGCCACTGAGCTGAGGTCTGAGGCAGATGAGGGTGCCCGAGGCAGAACCTGCCTGCGACAGGGACCTGCTTTGACAACCAGCAAAGCTTTCTGCCCACAGCTTGTCCCTCCTCTGATCTGTGTCCATGGCCCTTCCCTCCCCATGTTTCTCCCCAAACCAGTGCTGAGCTGCTCCCAGTGAGGCACTTCAGTTCTGCCTCACCTGTCTCTGATACCTGGAGCCTCAGGAGAGCTCCAGCGTGTGGGGAAGTCAGTCCCACCCCACACACATTTACTGTCATTGCTTCCCCTTTTGGACGAGTTGGAAAAGCTGGAGGAGGGAAGCAGGGACCAGACTTCAGGAGGTGCAGTATTTCCCTTCTGTTTGACCAGAGACTGTCTTGGACTTCAGAAACTCCAGTACCGAGTTCTGCCGAAGCAGCGACGTTCCTGTAGAGAATAAATCAGCACTTTCTCCTAAAATGTGTGTGATGGAAACATTCCCAACCAGCAGTGAGAGATTTTTAGACCCAGTGATGCTGCTCATGGGGCATTTTCCCTGCCTGCACTGACCATGTGGAGTGGTAGCTGCATTTTCCCTGCTACCTGGGAGCACTCACCTGCTGCACGGATTGCTTGGCCAAGGCTGGGCCTCCTTCCTGGGGATGGGCAGAGCTCTGGAGAAGGGAGAGGAGGACCTGCCCAGCCCTCTTTGTACCAGCCAAGCTGGCATTTGTAAAAGAGGAAAATAATAATGATGATGATGATGATGAAGATGCTCTGACCAGCTGCAGGCTCAGGCCTGTGCAGCTCTCAGCCAGGTGGTGAACTGGAATCTGACCATTAAGCTTTCAGAGGTATTATTGAGGTATTATTTGCCATATACTTGAATGTATGAGCTTATTTATTTTTTACATGTGCATTTGCTAATGTCATTTTAATGGGAAATTTCCAACCCACAGGTACTTGTTTTTTTCTAAAAAATAATCTGCCAAATGGATTAATATATTAGAAATAAATACAGCTCAAGGGGAAGGGGCGGGGAGGGGGGGTGGTTGTGCTTAATAAATATTTGTGTCTAAGCTTCAGTGCAAATACTCATTTCCATTATTTCTCGGCTGACAGCAGGGCTAATCATGGCCCTTTGGAAGGGGGGTAGGGGTGGGTAGGGGACCCTGGTGACAGACATCACTCCACCTGGTAAGAAAAGGATGTGTGCACCCACCTACACATCCCCTTACACTGAGAGCACACAGGTCTCCTGGTAGCAGCCCTCAGCCCAGCTCTGCCTGGATGTGGTTGTGGAGGGAAGGTACAAAGCCCTGAAAATTCCCTGCCCAGAAGTTTCCAGGACGACAGGGCAGGCAGAGCAGCCCTGCATGGTGAGAAAAGACCCTGGAAAAGGCCGAGGAGAGGCCAGGCTGTTCCTTTCATGCCCTGCCCGTCTTGGTGCCTCCCCGGCACCTGGCCCAGAGTTGTGCTGGTCCCTGGCAGCTGCTGCACAGCCCTGGCACCAGCCCTCAGAGAAGACACTCACACAGCAGCAGGCAGGAGCAGGCAGTTGGACTGTGCTAGAAAGGGGCCTGGGAGCAGCAGTTTGGATCCCAAGCCCTGTGAGGATAAAGCCAAGTCACAGCTGGTCTTGCCATGCCTGGCTGACTGGTGCTGGCCACTGCCAGGCCTGAGCCAAGATTCATGGAGAGCCATTCTCACACCCCTGGGTGCCTCCACACTGCAGCTCTGTGCTAGAAGTTTGTGTGTGACCTGGAACAGAAGCAAGCTCAGGTGTACAGGCGTAGGTTCCCAGGAGCAGGTGAAATCCCTGTGAAGGAGTGATGGGGTCTCACCTCCTGTCTCTCCATCCTCAGCAGCTGGGGGAGGCAGCACACACTGGCTTGTTCTGAGCCCCTGTGAGCAGGAGGCACTGGCTACAGTTGAGGCTCCAGGGCTGCCCAGAGCTTGCTCTGCTGAACCCTTCCCTGTCCCACGGCCCCAGAGCTCAATCCCGTGTCAGGAAGAGCTCTCCGATGCTGACATCCGCTGGAGAGCCGTGGGATTGCCGGGGCCAGGAGGTGCTGCTGCTGCTGCAGCTGTGGAGCAAGTTACTCAGAATAGAGGCTGGCCCCTGGTGCAGGGCAGCTCCTCTTGATAAAGAACTCTCAAAATGCAGCAGAAACACCAGATCCTGCCCTCTCTCCTACCCATCTGAGGGGCACTCACTAAACTGGGCTGATATCAGGCCTAGAGGGAATTTTTTTGTGGCTCCTCTGCCAAGTCACGTCAGGGTTGAGGCCCCTCACTCTGCTCACATCTCCCCAGAGCCTCATTCTGCTGCTGCTCCAGCCCTCACTGATATTCCTCAACTGGAAAGACTCTCAGCCACTCACTCCCAGCCCCACAGGGCCCCTGTCTCACCCACCTTTACCACCACTGGGTCCTGCTGAGAGTGGGCTCAGTGCCCCACCAGCTGACAGACACAGCCCAGCACAGACCTGCTCTGCTGGGTTAACACTGGCAGCACTACAGAGCCAGAAAACAAGAGGCAAAGTGTTTGCCTTTTTGCAAATCCTTGTGGGACAGGATTCAGGAACAGGATGCATCCCTTAACCACAGTGAAATGTGTCAAGGAACGTGCAAACAGCTTTGTTTGCTGCCCTGTGAGTGCTGCTTTGCCCCTTTTGAAATCACCACCTCCCCTCTGTGCCCCAAAGACTTACCCTGGCTGGCTGCACCTTTAGTCTCTCTCCTGTTCTACTGTGTCTTCAGAGCACTTTTTCCCATCCTGACACACCTCTGGTTCAGGGAAAAGGCTGATTCTCCCACTCCCTATTTCTGGCTGAATCAAGCTCTCCTGGGTTCCCCCAGACATAGCATGTCACCTGTGCCCCCCTTCCAGAGCAAACCCACAGCCCTGTGACACAACATTTTTCAGAAAAACCCGCTTCAGAAGGGAGCACAAAACTCCTCTTTTACCTGGAATCTCTTAGCAGCAAATCTTTTTGTATTATATGCAAATTCTCCCACATGATGTTGGCCTGAACCTTCAGAGCAGAACTGCCACCCTCCATGCTCAAGAGCTGGGGGCTGCAGAAGCAATCCTGGGGCACAGGGACCTGCCTCTGCCCACCTGGTGCCCCTGGAAAAAGGAAACACTAAAATCTAGGAACAGCCAACAGAGCGTTTGCTACATTTTTTACTATAACACAGCAAAAACCAGCACCACCTTCCCATAGCTGGGGCACAGTAACAGGTAAGAAAGGTAAGGGAAAACAATATAAAAGAGCCAGGTTGTAAATGAGTTGTTTCCAGGGCAACACAGATCCTGCAACAGCTGCTCTGTTCCACCCCATCAAAGGCATCAGCACCATGGAAGCAGAATGCTGATTTTCAGATTAAAGGTAATAAAATAAGCACTTTTCCAGCAGTGCTAATAGGTGCCAACAGCTCAGCTCAGGGTGAGCACACAGCAGTGCTCTGAGATGCAAGACTCTGTTTTTCAATACTGGATCTCTCCAGCAGCTGTTGTTTCAGGGAGAGCTGTATTTCATCAGGATCTCAGCACACATGAACGGGCTGATGGAAGTTCCTGCCCCTGTTTCATCATTCTGAACTGACACACCAACAGGAACACAACAACTTTCCTGCTGCTCTGACCCAACAGTTATAATGCAACATGTATAAAATTGCCACAAACCTTTCAGATGAAGGAAACTCATTATTACACATGGTTGTGGGACTGCCACCCTCAGAGATATTCACAAGACCCTGAACATCCTCCTCTGAACAAGGAGGTTGGACTGGAGTCCTCCAGAGGGTTCTTGCAACCAGAGTTAGTCTTTGCAAGTTCAAAACCATTAAGAAAGCAGCTACTTCACTGTACAGAGGAAACAAGCCTTAACAAAGTGCAACATCTTACTGCCTGATCCACCACTACCTGAGTGCCAACAAACACCTAGATTTGTCATTTATTACTTTTTTTCTTCCAACCCTAATATGCATCAATAGCATTAAAAAGCCCCTCAATATCTTCCAGGGAACTCTAGGGCAATTTTCTAGGTGCTCTGCAACTACGAATTTTGCCTTCACACCCCTCCTCCCCTTCCCCAACAAGGAGCTGCAAAACCCTCATGCCAGATCCCAAGAGGAATCCGAGTGTGGGGGCTGATGCTGGAACCCCAAAATACAAAAATTTCCACCCTGGCAGCAGGGGCACAGAAACAAAACTCTGTAAGATGGCAGAGGACAGATAAAATCAGTAAGAGCTGGTGATCTGACCCTCCTATGGAGTCATTCTGGCTTTGGAATTTGGGACCCACTTCCTCAGGTGGCATCAATTGCCTGCTCTGATCAGCTGCCATGGGACACAGCTGTGCCAGATCTGCCACACCTGGGAAGGACAACAGGGGACATCCCTAAAACCTCCAGCTCCAGCTGCACCTTGTTAAGCCAAAAGCACACAGACAATTTCTGGCTGCCTTCTCAGCAAGGAACAAAGCCAGGCTCTCAAAATCAGCAAAACAAGTGCCAGGAAAAGTACCTACACACCATCTCTAAAGAAATCAGCTTGATCAAAGGCAAAACTACACAAGACAAAGACACACAACAGAGAAAAACCCACACCCAAGTTTATTTTAAATACAGTCTGTTGAAATCAGGGAACAAAGGTGAAGGGTCTCTTGGCACCAGCAGGAGAACCCAAATCCCACGTGTCAGGTTTGTCCCACAGATCACAATCCCACGTGTCAGGTCTGTCCCACAGATCACAATCCCACGTGTCAGGTCTGTCCCTTGCTGCCAGGCTCCGGGGGGGCTTCCCCACCATCCCCCCCTGCCAGCTGACCTTGGGACTCAGGCTCTGCTGAGCTTTCCAGCAGCAGTTCCAGGGCTTCCTCACCAGCCACACGTCTCACCTTCTCCCCTTTGGCTGCCAGGATCTCCTCGATATTCCTAACAGCAATTTGAGAACCAACAGTGACACCACAGCAAAGGCCCAACAGAGGCAAGCCCGGGCTCTCTCCCTCCACTCTGCTCTCAGCACTGACAGCACGCAGTGAATCATGTGAGCACCACCATGGGATTCCTCCATAAAGAGTTTGGGAAGCAGAGAAAACCACCCAAACCTCCTGGGACTATTTTTATCCTTTAGGATCAATAATTTAGCAATTACAGCTAAACAGAAGCTTTTAAAGGTATCTCAGGGAGTTAGAAATCACTACAATTCCACAGCAGACGAGTCTACATTCTTAAAACACTTATCCAGGGAAACCCAGCAGTGATGTGGCAAAGCCTGAGGGGAACAGAACCCCACAGGCAGCAATTCACCTGCTGCCACCAGCAATGATCCCCAGAGCTTCTGCTGCAGCTTCACACCATTGATTTGGATCCTACATAGCACCAAATTATAAGTGACTTAAAACCAAACTTATCTGTTTTAAGGAGCTGTACAAAACAGAATTATACCCAGAAAAACCTCAAAACTTTGGTTTTTATCCTCTAGGCCACATTTCAAAAGCATCACAGAAACAATGTGCAAGCTCGGGAAGGTCCAGCCGCACCTCCGAGCAGGAGGGTCCCTGGGCACACCCACCTCTTTCCCTGCAGGTCGGAGAACCAGCCCAGGTTGTCGGCGATGACATGGTGGTTCCCGCAGCCGGGGCAGGTCACGATCACCACCCCGCGGTGGTAGGCGGCCTTCGAGATGGACTTGGACGAGCGTGTTTGGCACACCTGAGAAACAGCGGATTTTATGAGCACCGCCCCTGCAGCTCCGGGGCCTTTACCCCAAACCCACCCCATGCCATTAAAGGTGTCTTTCCCCTTCCTCTCACCTCTAAGGATCCCATGGCGTTACCCTGCCCTGAGCACAGCCCCAGGCACAAACACTGAGCGAGGTTTTAGTGCTTTCAGTGCCCCCCTAACGAGGGGCACCCACAGGGCTGTGGGATCCCCCTCAGCCACACTCAAACACCCCCAAACACCCCAAATACACCCCTCACACAACGGGGTGGCACCAGAAACCTCCAGAGCGCCCTTTCCNCCGCGCCACACGCTGCATCGCACTGCGCACGCGTCCCCGCCCTGCGGAGGGGCGGCCGTTGAGGCGCCGGCGGCCATGTTGGTTGCGGGCGGCGGCCATCATGGTTCCGGGCACCTGCCTTAATAATTAACTTTTAATTAACCGTTCGTTAACCAGCAGCCCAGTCCTGGCGCTGTCGCGGTCAGCCGTGTTTATTAATCCATAAGAGAGATGGGCGAGGGGGTGTCAGAGCCAGACAACAGCATCCCATTACACAGAACCCACTCTGCCGGAAAAGCCTCCGAGAGCATCGAGCCCACCCTCTTGCACACATTAACTTTCCAGTGTCCGTGTTGTCCCTCATTGCAGAGCCACTGGTGTTGTCCCTCTCTCAGGAACCCTCTGTGTCCCTGTATTTCCTCATTTCAGAGCTATTGATGGTGTCCTTCTCTCAGGAGCTCTCGGGGTCCCCATTGTCCCTCATTTCAGAGCCATGGGTATTGGCCCTCTCTGGAACCCTCTGTGTCTGTGTATTCCCTCATTCCAGAGCTACTGGTGTTGTCCCTCTCTCAGGAGCTCTTGGTGTCCCCATTGTCCCTCATTGTCCATATTGTCCCTCATTCCAGAGCCCTCAGTGCTGTCCCTGCCTCAGGAGCCCTCGGTGTCGGTGTTGTCACTGCCTGTGGTGTTCTCCCAGTCGGCCTCGTGGTGCCTCTCTTTTGGCACCCTCCTCATTGCTCTTTTCCTGAAAAACAACACCAGACGTCATTTTTTAGAAGATGTTTTCTGCAAACAAGCAGCACATCAGTGCTGTAGGGATGTTTAGGATGCATCAGCCCATGTTGGGGTTAATTTTNTACACCAGGTGGTAGCGCTCGGCCTGCCGCGGCCCCGCGGCGGTGCAGGGCGGCCTCGGGGCGGTGCAGAAGAGGCGGGACGGTGCCGGTGTCACTCGTGTGACTCGTGTGACCCCCGGTGGCACCCGCGGTGTGTGTGGGGCCCTGCACGGCCGGCCCGGCGGCGCCTCCCGGGGNATTCCCTCATTCCAGAGCTACTGGTGTTGTCCCTCTCTCAGGAGCTCTTGGTGTCCCCATTGTCCCTCATTGTCCATATTGTCCCTCATTCCAGAGCCCTCAGTGCTGTCCCTGCCTCAGGAGCCCTCGGTGTCGGTGTTGTCACTGCCTGTGGTGTTCTCCCAGTCGGCCTCGTGGTGCCTCTCTTTTGGCACCCTCCTCATTGCTCTTTTCCTGAAAAACAACACCAGACGTCATTTTTTAGAAGATGTTTTCTGCAAACAAGCAGCACATCAGTGCTGTAGGGATGTTTAGGATGCATCAGCCCATGTTGGGGTTAATTTTATGCCCTCCAGGAATCAAGCCTGGGGCAGGGGATGGGGCAGGAAAGAGGAAACACAAGATAACCAGTTAAGCCACACAGGTAGGTCCAGGTTAGCCCTGCTTACTGCAGCCCAGACCTTCGGTAGCGCTCAAAGCAGTCCTTCATCCTCTTCCTCTCCTTTTCTGCCAGGTCCTCATTGGCCAAACCACATTCCTTGAAGAAAAAAAATCCAAAAAACTGTGAACTAGATTCCTCCAAACCTCATAGCAGTGTTAGCACCATGTAGGTGCTGCAGAATGAGTAGAGCATGTTCATTTCTGGGCTGTGCCTTAGTGTGTGTGCAGGACAGGAATATCTCTGCTTCACAGAGTTTTGTCATATTTATTCCCTCACATTTGTAAATTTGGGATTCTGTTCCCTGTACCAACAGTAATAATGCAGACAATTAAATTGAAAAGTGTCCATACCCAGGGATGAAGGGCAGAAAGTAATAGGGGAAGTTTCTATGCACAGATGGAGTAATAACCACAAGTGTTCTGCTGTTCAGAGGTCCCCCCTTTTGGAGGGTGATTTCTGCACTAAGTGCTCAGACTTTGGAGAAGCTGACATGCTTCTCCAACCTGGCAAATCCATCAGTAATGAGAACATTAAAGACCATAAACCCCTGTTGTAGCAAAGAAGAGCCCACAAAGATTGTCTTACACTGGGTGACTTTGGGGGCAGATTGTTCTCTCGAGGGCTGAGCTGCTGGGTTTGTCCTTCAGTGCAATCTCCTGAGAGATGGAAAAAATCACAGCTTTAATCAGAGTTTCCATTGCACAGTAACTTCTCCCTCCACCAGAATAGCTGTGATGTAACTGCAGAGTCCTCAGCAGAACTGAAACCAAGCCCCAGATGCCAGGACTTGGTCCTGTGACCAACACACGAGTCACTTCTCATTTTACTTGAGCCCCAAGTCTTGCTCAGACAGTGGAGTTCTCCAGTTTCTGCTTATGCAGGAGCAAAACAAACCTTTGCCAAGCAGCACCTTTGCTCAGCATCACTAAAAAATAATACTCATATTAGAGGTCTCCAAGAGAAACATGTCAATCATTATTTTAACATAATTTATCCCTGTCCCCCAAGTTGTGCATATCAAGGTACTTCACATCAGACCATATTTTGGTGAAACTCCTTATGTGTCATGATAAATATTTTTGAACTGAGCAAAGTAGAATAATAAAAAAATATTTTTGGATGAGTGCTGTTTAACTTATGTGAAAAATCTCTCATCTCAATGAATAAAAAAATAATTCAGATTTTCCAGGAGAGCAAAACAGAAAGCTTTTTTTTCTCCCATTCTCAACCTGTTTCAAAAGAGATTTTCAGGTTCTAAGAGGAGCCTATTAATTCCTTTCTACAGTGCTGAATCATTTCCACTGGGGATGCCACAGGAACAGAACCAGTGACAGCACTCACCACCTGGTTCTGCTTTTGTGAAAACAGCCTGCAACATAAAAGGGAAGAGAGCAGGGAAAAATCCCTGGAGAAAGCCATGTGGTCCAGGTGAAGTGGAAGGATAATTTTTCTGTTCTCAGCTCTGTCACAAATACAAGAGAGGGGAAGAGGCACCCAGGAGATTTTTCCTGGACAAATTCAGGAGACTGACAACTCAAAAAAGAAAGACTCAAGGTCCTGGGATGGTTTAATGACACTTTTCCCAGGTCATTCAGCCATATGAAAGACCCTTTTATGAGACCATGTAGTAAAAAGATCTTTTTCTTTCTGAAAAACTTTGCAAACATTCACTGTTCTCAGCACCTGGGGACATGTTCTTTTTATAGGTGGGAAAGATGGTGTGTGGCAGAATGCCTGGATTTATGGTGCCTATTCCAAGTTATCTCAAGGAGCTCTCAGAGTCCCACAAACACCCCACTGATAATCCTCTCTCACTGAGTCCTGAGTCAGACCAGCTAAAAATAAAATCCAGGAATATCTTTTCATTTCCCTTTGAAACACAGAACCATTCTCTCCAGAATTCCACCCAGTGCTTTCCCAAGAAAAGCCTTACTTTTAGTTGGCTGTGTATCTTCATCCAGGTGACTGTGAAGAGTAAGTTGTGGGACAGAAACAGAGCAAGAACATGAGAACTGTCCCTCAGCCTGTAGGAACAGATAAAGGAATATAAGATACAGGACATGCTTAGAACCAGCGTTTCCCTGGTGTATCTTGCTGTCAGCAAAGAGCACTCAGAGCCAGGAGCTACAGATTTACTCATGGATTTATCCTCCAGGAATAGATCCAGCTCCTTTGGCCTCATTTACACTTTTGGCTTCCAGACAATGTGACAATCACTCCCACTCTGATGTTATGACCTAAGTGAAACTCTTCACTACAGATGTCCCCAGGGTAAGACTTATTTTTGCCTGTTCTCCCACAAGAGAAACGATTAGAAGCAATACAAAATAATTCAATGTCCCTGATTTGTTTAAACTTAGCAGATCTTGCTGACTAATGCCACACTGTGTCCTACACTGGGAAACCTCAGGACACAGGGAGATTCTGTCACTGTTTTGTTGCCTCTGTACTTTTTGATATGAAACAAGCCTGAGCCTCAGATTGGAAACTGCTGGTGTTTGGGGAACTGAGTACAAGTGAGGAATAAAAAATCATCCCAGAAGAAAGTGAAAGGTAAACAAGGCACCCTACTCACTTCCTGGGAATCTCTGGAGGAGGTATCATCCAGATCAGAGGTCTGAAATAAAACCAGGATAAATTAATCATTCCTCAGAAGCAAGGAAGTGGCAGCAAGGGAACATAGAGGACACTGACTGCTCCAGAAGCATGGACTTCATGCCTCCTACACTCTTGTCTGATCACTTGGAAAAATATGACACCTTGTGTACCTAATTAAAACCCCCAGTATTTAATTTAGCTCCCTGGTTCATACAAATGGCTCACACAGAGTCTCTAAATAGAGTTCACTCTGTGGTGTTTGAGGATCCCCTCATCACCTCTGGACATGCTCCAAACAGAAACACAGCAGGCCTCAGCTTGCATCAGCCACACTCTGGCCCCACGCTCAGTTTCCCAATCCCACCATAGGGAGGACAGTCCTACCAGGGTGGGCAGCTCCAGTTGTAGCCTCTTCAGCTTGGTTTCAGTGGCCAGCAGCTGGGTCTCCTTTTGGAAGAGCTGGAGCTGCATCTCGTCACATCTCTCCCCCAGCTCCCGGATCTGCTTGCGGTGAGCATCCCTCTCCACCAGGTTCTTGGAGTACTGCATGTGGAACTGCTCTCGGGTCAGGAGAGCCTGGGAAAAGGGACAGCACATGCCATGTCACACAGTACAGTCAGGATTATGTATCTGCCCACTTCAAGCAGCAAAGCGGGGATGAGCAGCATTCCATGAGGAATCTTTTATCACCTGGTCTCTTTCTGCAGCCACTTCCTCCATCTGCTGCAGAACAGCTTCAATCCGCCTTTTATACATCTGGGAATCCTTCCTCAGGGACGTGCACTGCAGTTCAAGCATCTCTTTTTCCTCTGCATACTGCTGAGACAAGGTCAAAAAGCATCTGACTGTGGGCAGAGCCTGAGCCAGACTGTCACCACTCCTGCTCTGTGCCACAGATTGCTCGGGCCAGACCTCCACAGCCTGAGCTGTCCCCTGCACACAGAATGCTAACATACAAATGCTACAGGATTGCTCTGGAGCAGCTGCTCTGCTCCACAGGCAAAACACTGCAGGTGCTTCCCCTGCCTGTCTCACCCCCAGCAGGACCCTCAGCAGGAGTTTGCACTGCAGCACCTACTTTGTCTTGGAGCACCTTGGCTCGGCGCAGCTCCTTGCGCAGGCTGTAAATGGTGTTCATCAGCTCCTGCCGTTCTTCCAGGATCTGCCTGCAGTCACTCTCTGGAGTCTCCTTGGAGAGGCTCTTCTCCAAATTCTGCTCCCTGGCAACCTGCTGGACAAAGGTAAAAGTGAGATACAGCCACCATGTAACTCCATATCAACTCTCCCCCCATAGTGCTCTATTTGACTTGGGAGAACAAGGCTCAGCTGACCCACAAAATCTTCACTGCAGCCCCATCGCTGCCCTTCTCACAAATAACCATGCCTCACAAATTCATACACGACCACCCCACCAACCTGGAGAGTGTTCTCCAGCTCCTGGTTCTTGGCCAAGAGCAGCTCCTTCTCCTGCTGGATCTCCCACACCACCTCGTGGCTCGGGCGCTGCTCTATGGCGTGTTTCAGCTTCATGGTGTGTTTCCGCTCCAGCTTGCAGTCATCCTCAGCCTTCATGAGGCTGTGCTTCAAGTGGTCAATCTGTGGGAAAGTTCAGAGCTCATCAGGAACAAGGAGAAAGCTCTGGCCTGCAAAAGCAGCTCTTGCTCTGTTCCCCAGACAAACAGAGGGCAAGTTTCTTTCCAGCTCTGTTTTCCTGAGGAGGTTTGGCACTCTGGAGACTGGAGCCTGCCTATGTGCTAACAGATACATGTTGTTTCTGTGCTGCCTTAGTGAGAGCAGCCTTGAATGAGGGAAAGGCTGTTAATTCTTCACAGCCCTTGTAAAACATGGGTCTACAGGGCTCAGCTAGAGACCACCAAGTCATGCCATTTTCCCAGGGAAGATGCTCAGTGCTTCATGATAGGCAAAGACAGGTGCTCAGCCCAACCTTCCAGGGATCAGGTGAGAAGGGGGAAGCTGGAGAAACGTGACTGACCTCTAGGATCAGGTCCCTGTTCTTCATGAGGGCCGCGCTCTTCTCCTCACTCTGCTTGGCGTAGCTCATGGCCAGGTTGTAGTTCTCATCCTTGCACTTGCGCAGCTCCCTGCTCAGGCTGTCCCTCTCCTCCCTCATCCTCTGTGCCCTCTCCTGGTGCTTGCGGAGCAGGCTGTCCCTCACCCACATCTCCCTGATGGTGTCCTCCTTGGAGTGCAGCCACACCGTGAGCTCCTGGACCTTGCGCCGCTCCTCCTGCACCGCGCTCTGCAGCTTCATGATCTCGTTCATCAGGACCTGGCTCAGGCCAGACTCCCCAGCGGTGTCTGTGTAGGGGGCAGGTGTCAGCCCCCCTGGTTGCTCCCAGGCACACACACAGCTCAGCTGCCCCCCCCAGTTCCCACAGCAGCCCAGGATCAGCCCATGCCAACCCCAAAGGTGGGTGATCAATCACCCCTATGGTTTGCCCCTGCTCTGCACCACAGTGTCACTGAGAGAACAGGCAGAAGGAAGAACTGATTCTCCTGCTTCTTTCTCCACCCTCTCCCCAGTCCAGCCTGTGACACCAGGGCTGTTCTTCCCAGAACCCTTCCAAAGCATACAGGGAGTAAGGAAGGGAGTGCTCCTGACTCTGCACAGCAACACCAAAGGAAGAGCTGGTTCTGAGAACACAAACAGTACCTATAATCATAGAGAAAACCCTGCTGGGCTCCTTGCCAGTTATTTTCTTATACAGCTGTGGATAATAAAGCTCAAGACTCTCCATAAATGCCTCAAAGCCCTTGTGTCCCGTTCGCTGTAGAATGTCCAGAAGAACACCTGAAATAATGGCAATGGGATATTCTATTCAGTTACTCATCTCTTTACCTATCTGTAACATAGTAAAAAATGGCTTCACTTTCTCTACATACAAAAGTCCCTGGGATCAAATCACAGAATCACAGAATCAATAAGGTTGGAAAAGAGCTCTGGGATCACTGAGTCTAACCTAAGACTAAACACGACCTTGTCAACCAGACCATGGCACTGAGTGCTACATCCAGGGACAGTCACACCACCATGCCTCTGGGCAGTCCTTCCAATGTCTAATCCCCCAGAAAAATCATAAACCACTTGCCCAGTGACTAAACAAAAGTATTTTAGCTGTTCCAATCTGCTCCCAGCAGAGCACAGGAGCATCCAGGGAGCCAAAGGCTGCCCTCACCCACCTACCTGCCTTCCTTTTGCGCATGACCAGGGTGGGGTCATTGAGGACCTGCTCCTCATCGTCAGGGCTGATCACTTTGCACTGCCGGAGATAAGGGGTTATCCGGGAAGGGTCAATCACAGAGATCAGCTTCACACGGAAGTTCTCCAGGTTATTCCAACAGATCTCATCGTTATCTTCCTCCAGCATGTCAGCAGTGAGAAGGAGCAGTGAGCAGTCTTGTCCTGTCTGGAAAACAGCAACCAGAAAACTAACAAGCAGACTGTGAGCCTCCTGGAGTGCTGAGTGTGGTGCAGAAACCAAAGATGTTCACAGACTGAGAATGGAGAAGTGTCTTTTGACACTTCTTGTAAATCACCTGCAGATCAGTCATACCTGACACAAAGGAGGTACCAGAGAGGGAGCAGCAGAGCTGGCAGTGGTGCCAGTGCTGCTGCCACAGCTGTGTGGGAGAGCTGGGGAGAAATTCTGAGAAAACAGAAGTCACCAAAGCTCAGTGAACCTCCCTCCAGACAGCTGAACAGCTCTCAGAGGTCACTGCAACAGGAAACCATAACTATTTAGCAACAGACTTACTGGTGATGGGCAAGTCATTGAGAGCCCTGTGAACAAAAGAAAATCCAACTAATTCCAGATTCCCAACAGCATATCCCAAGAAAGTGCTATGAAATCTCACTGAGCTCGCCTTGGGTTCTACAGGTACAAAGAGGTGCACACAACAGAAGATAAGATGATGGCAAACTCCAACTTTCCAATATGGGACTAAACATCCTCTGTAGAAGTGAAAACACCTTTAGAACTCTCCTGATAAGCTGTTGCCTCTGCTTTACAAACAGTTCACAGCTCCATCTCCCAGCACTTGAGATCCCTGAATTCTGTGAGACCACACAGCCACTAATTTATATTTATTTAGTAATTTATGCTCACAAACACTAGCAGAGTACAAGAGATGCATTTCTCTGTTGCTAAACCTCCCATCCTTACCTCAGAGCTGTACAGTAATTTTTTTTCCCCTTCTTAACATAAGCCATTCTATATTACATGGACCAACCTGAGCCTGTGCAGTCACAAAAACCTTGTTTCCCCTCCTGTGTCCTGGCTCTGGGAAAACTGGTCTTGGGTGCAGCCTCCCTTTATATTCTGGCCAGAGCAAAGATCATTCCAGGAGCAAAACAGGTTTGAGAAAAGGGGAAACTACTCAGTTGTACTCTAAGACAGGAAATGGAAGGGGAAAAAAAAAAGAGAGATAAATGAAAAAGGGGAAGCCAGAATTGATGATGGGAAGGACAAAAATGGTAGTGACACCGTGAGTCAGCAGCAACACATACACAGTGATTTTAGATTAATTCTGGCTTTGTTTTCCAATCTGTTTCACTGAAGTTCCTGTTGGGGTCAAGAAAGTTTCTTTGTGTAGTGGTCAGGAAGGCTGAAAAGACTAAAAACAATGGAAGTCACAGGCACAGGTCTATGCAGCTGATTTCAGGGGACAAAACTAGCCACAAAATAAGAAAGAGGCTCTTCAAAGGCTTTCCAGCTGTCAACAGCTCTATCCAGGAAAGCAGGTGGCAGCAAGGACTCACTCTTGGTTTAGAGTTCTGCTGAAAAGGATGATTTCCATAATGATGCCTCTAATTTTGGATGTCCTTAAGCTTCAAGCATAATTATGACAACTCGGTATTTTGAGGGAAAGGGAGTCAAGTCTTGGCAAAGCAAGGAACATAACCCACGACTCCCAAATTACAGGCTGTGGCTCTACCAGCAATTAAAGGAGCAGCACAGAAAGCAGCACTGTGATGATGTTGAGCATCAACAGAAGACCTGTGCCTGCCTTCCCTTCTTCCCACAATCCTGGAGCTGTAGCTGAGACAAGAACTCTGTTAAAAAAGCCTGGAGAACACACACACTGATGCCATGGCAGCATGACACATGTTCCCATTAGCTTCCCACTCCACTCTTTGTTCTGCTTTCTAGGTTTGTGGAGAGTTTTTCCATGTTATTATTAGGTGTGGGGCAGAGATGCTCAAAGATTCTTTCAGTCTGTGCTTCTTGTTAGGCATTATATTAGCTTTACATTAAAAAAAGGTACAGTACCTGTGTCAGCTGTGCCCTTGCTGAAGGCAATCAGTGTCTGCTAACTGACCAATCTAACCCTGGGAAGTTTTGTTCCATAGTGACAGATCAATTTAAGCCTGAAAAAGGACAAAGACAGCTGCTTCTTATACAGTTTTTCCACAAACAGATGACAAGGGCACCTCCTGAGCAGCATTTACAAAGGACAACAGTCCTTCAGAGCACAGATCACCTTTACTACCATAACAACTCAGAACTGCCTCTGCCACAGCTCAATTTCTTGGAACAATATTATCTACATTGCCTTATGGAAAATAGAACACACTGCAAGAGGAAAGCCATTCCACAATCATCCCAATTGCTCCATAATGTCTTGACACCAGCAGCATTGGCTCCCCCTGACCCCAATCTGCCTGAAAGGCCCTCAGAGAAGACTTGGAATTCACAGCAGAACTCATCACTCCTCAAGGGAAGCTCAGTCAGTGCAGTGGAATGAAGCTTTCTCCAGCATTTTCCCCCTAGTTTTCATCAGCTTTGCCTCAGCTAACCTTGCACCTCTCTGTGAGACAGAAATTCCTGGTTTATAAATGAAGAAACAAGTTCTAGTGAAGTGATTTGCTGATGTCTATACAGGGCAGGCTGTGGAAGAATCAAGAAAGAATCCAAGCCACATGAATATTCATTTTCCACAATCTCCATGGTTTTCACACAGCTTGCAGACTTCATTTTTCTCATTAGCAATCACACTCATACACACATTATTAAAAGCACTATTTACTAGGAAAAAACCCACACAAACTATGGCAGTAATTTTTAAGTGAGAAAAATAAAACATCTGTATTTCAACAAATACTTCAGACTCATTTTGATACAAAATTAATCTGCTGCTTATTCAGCAGCACTCAGTCAGTTAGCAAGCAAAGCCACTGTCACAGCACTAAAAAACACCCAATTAACAACATATGCTGAACATGGATAAACGTTCACATAAATAGGGGCTGAACAAAAAGGAAATAAATAACTATCATTGCTGGTTTCCCAAGATTTCCAGCACCTTCTGCCCCAGCATCTATGGCAGGTGTGAGTTTGAAAGAGCAAAACTGGTCTATGTCTGAAATATTCCCCTCCAATCATTTTCTTTCATTCTTGCACCTTTCCTACAGATGCAGATTTTTTGGGGTGATGGGAAAATCAGTCCAGCCATTTTCCTCTTCCCCAGGTCCATCCAGTCCATGTGTTGGAAGTGATAAAAGTGAACAGTGCAAAGAGTATCTCCTATTGCCATGCAGGAAGGCAGAGCTCATCCCAGTGACCTCTGTAACAAAGCACAAACAACTCCCATCAGTCACAACTTTTTTACAGGGAAGTTGCCCTTTTTGAGTTTCTAAAATGAATTTTAAAGAAAAAAAACTCAAGCAGTGTCATCTGACAACCATGAGAATCAAACACTGCTCATGTTCATTGCACCAAAAACCTCAACAGATACCAAGACATCACACATTTGTACCCTACAGAAGCTGGCCTGTTGTGAGTGTAGAGAAATGGAGCCATATGGGGGAAATAAACCCCAAACCACATAAAGCTATTCAAAGGTGAAGTGTTAAAGACAAACTCCAGTGAAGCACCCACTGGCAGCCAAGTCTGCAGAGTGCTACCAATGAGGTTCAACACTAGTAGGCAGGGCATGGACTAAAAGCTGCCAAATGTTAGAACTTCATGACTTTTTTATGTATAACTTTATCAGCTAGACATGAACCTTCCCTCCTCCCAAAAGATTATCAACCTTAGGCTGTGATTAATGGTATCTGTAGAACTCTGTGCCCTCGGGGAACAAGAGCAGAGATAATTTCAGCCCTTTCCTGGGGTCGTGATTCATTGTCTGACCTGAACCACAGACAGATGTGGTTCAGGTTCTCAGGCACGAAATACAAGATCACTGAGGAGCTACTGACACATTTCCTCCTCACATCCTCCTCCTCCTCTTCCTGAAGCGGGCACTTCTCCTGACTGGAGCAGCACTGGCATCAGCCACACCACACTGGGCACTGTCCTCTTCAGCCCCCAGGCCCTGCAACACAAGCAGATGATCAGCACCGTGAGAACAAGCATAACTACAAATAAGCCCTTCACCCAACTTTTTATTTTAGGGACCTTGGCAAGATTTCCAAAATAATCTTTCCTTTCAAATATAAGCACAGGGCAACATTCTGTTACCAATGTCAGACAGAGCACAAAAGGTCCCATTGTTTCAGAGTGAAACCTTCAGCCAACAGTGACATTTCCTCCTGTTCCTGCTACCAAACCACAGCAATTCCTGCTGTTGTTCCTGTCTGGACACAACTGTCCATTACAGAGGTTGTGGCACAACCATTTGTTAGAGATTGGGTGCCTGCCACATGTGGTGCTTTAGCTCTCACTGCTGGAGCCAGACAGTGCCCCAGACAGAACAGGTCACACCAGCTTCTGATTTATCAGAAAACACAACCCCCACCACAAACTTTTCCCTGAAAACCACCAGGAAAACAACCTGGCTATAGTGTGAATCAAAGGAGTGGGAGGGAGCCTGGAAGGTGACACAGAACAGAGGTTGGCAGTAAGGCTGTCAGGCAGTGAAGAATTGCTGGTGACTTTTGGAGCTACTGCTCATAGTTCAAACACTGAACTCAGCCCAGACCCAAAAGCCAGAGCAGAAAGAAAATTGCTGGACAAGCTCCGATTTGTAGGCAGCTTTGCCATCTTTCTACAGAAACAGCCATTTGCCTTGTTTATTCCTCTTCATCAGTGTTTTGTTTGTTTACTTTAGCACTACAGTGAACTGAAATGCAAGTTTGAGCTGCACAAATTCCTGGCATGTTTTGCAAGAAACAGTGCTGGGCAGTAATGGATTTAACTTCAGAGACTGATTTGGGGTCTGGCTTCCATCAATCCATACAGTTTAGTAATCTCTAGCCACATAAACCAATTTGGGATGGAGATGCAAATAGGAACATACACAATGCCCCTGTTATTATTGGGGTTTAGAGGACAAATACAATGAAGAACAAGGGCCTGATTTCAAAAATACACAAGTCAGTGCAGCAGGTTATAAACTGTAAAAGGAAGGGAGCTTTGATGCCCACTTCTGGGAATTCTCATGTCAAGTTTAACATAAAACACAGACTTTCAGCCTTGGACTAAGGGCTCCCAGTTGAGCTGCAGAGCTTTTCCAGTTATCAGCTGTAAAACCATGTTTATTCCAAAGGATCACAGTTCTGCTACACTTAAAAACAATGGGGGATTCTCCCTGGGTTCCAGAGCAATATTTAGCTGGCAGTAACTTTCTGCTTTTAGCCCCTGTCATCTGGTTTACCTCATTTAGTAAATCAGCATCTTTGTCTCCAGGCTCATCACCAGCTCTCCAATCCAACCGTACTCCTGTTAATTCATTCCCACAACTCTCTTCCTCAGACACTTCCTTCTCACTCTGCCACTCCTCTTCATCACTCTCCTCATATTGCTTCCTACTGGCTGACAGAGTTGTTGTCACTTTTGGAGGAGGCAGAGTTGCCAGGACAGCTGGGAGTGTGAAAGCTGCCAGGAATCTGGCTTTCAGCAGGAGGTAAGCAGGGTTATCACCCAGTTTCTGCTGCACCAGTTCTCCAATAGCCTGGAAAACATCCCGAGTGCCCCCATCCTGACTGGCATCAGAAGGCAGGAGACTTGATGCTTGCTCTTCCAGAGCTGCTTTCTGCAGAAGGAGCTTTGAGAGGGCCTTTAAGTTGCAAAGAAAAGGTGGCAAATAAGGCAGCCTGGTTTGCAGTGATGGGACCTGCACACCATGTTTCCCACTCAGCCACTCCCTCACCAGCCCCTCATCTTCAAGGGAAATCAGGCTGAAGTCAAGCAGATTCTTCTCTGCACTGGAAGTGCTTGGCTGGGGGGGAGTGTCCTCAGGCTGTGCAGTTGGTGGTTTGGAGGCAATGGGTCTGTTCTTTGAAGCCTGGGCAGCAAAGCAACCCGAGTTCCCTGGGACACTGCCATGAGGAACTGGATCTCCTGGCGGGAGCACAGTCCCTTTTGTGATGACCTCTAAGCTGGAAGATGCTCTGCTTGTTGTAACAGAGTCGAGGCTCTTTCCCAAGCTATTGGGACTGGACACACATTGGGAATCAGCCCCTTGAGTGTCTGCAGGAGGCTGTGTTTGTGGCAGCACCCCTGCACACAGGGCTGGGGTGTCAGGTGGAAGAGCAGTTGGAACTGCAGGGGAGTCAGAAGTCTTGGAGAAGCCATTTGAACATGCAGGTGTTACAGAAGAAATGCTGGATGTGGTGCATCCAGGACTCGCTGAGGTTCTGGGTAAGAGGACTGTGGAATGGTCAGCTGCCTTTCCCAACGGATCTCCTGCTAGCTGGGAATTTGGCCCTTTTGTATCTGCACTGCTGGGGTGAGGTGGATTTGCCCCACCTGGTGCAGGAGTCACTCCTAAACCAGACACACTGCCTTTGGAAACCACAGTTGTCTGACACTGACTTCTCCCAGGAGCAGCTGGTGTTCCTTGGGGAACACCCACCACAGTTTGCACAGCAGTGGGGAGCAGAGCCTGTGGGGTTACAACCCACGTGAAGGGCAGGATGCTGTTGGGAATCATGGGAGAACCAGCTTGTGGAGTGACAAGAGCAGGCAATAGGTTGACTGGCCTCTGCTGTGGCCCGTTACTGTTCAGCTCACAGGGAACTGGTGTGGCAAGGGACAGTTTACTGGTGCCAGACTCCAGGCCAACAGGCACCACTGTGATCTGGCGTGGCACAAAAGGCTGGTTTTGCAACATGACTGGAGCTGAGCTACCAGCTACGAGCTGACCATTGCACCCTCCCTGATTTGGGGCCTTCTCTGCTGCAGCTGGATTCATGGCTGAAAAAGCCCCCCCTTCAGGGTTACTTTCCAAAGCTTGTTCCTTTAGTTCCTTACTGGACTGTAGATCTGTCCCTTGTGAGCAACCAGGGCTCTCCCCAGTTCCTGGTCCTGCTGAGGAATGGTTTTCAGGCACAACAGCAGAAGTGGAACCTGCAGCAGAAGTACTTGCTGGCACTGGAGCTGGGGCACCCTGTCCTTGGCTACTTGTACAACCAGCTGCTGCAGGTCTGCTCACTGCTTGTGCAGAAGGAATGATTTGCTGTGGTGGGTGCTGGATTATCAAAGGCCCCGAAACCAGCACCTGTGGGGTGACCAACACTGTCCTCTGCATGGCCTTCTTGGCCTGGGACTCCCTTAACCTCTTCTCTCTCAGCAGTTCTGAGACAGTTTTAGGCTTCTGCCTTTGTCCCTGGGCTGGAGGAGCAACCTGCATGGCTGGGGCACTGCTCTCAAAGGCAGCAGCAGCAGTTTCTCTTGCCTTTAAGGCAGCAGGTCTCCTGACAGCATTCCTTGGTATGCCCCGCTGGGAGCTCCTCTGAGAACAAGGTGGGGATGAATTGCCTACAGAGCAAAGGAAATAAAATTAAAATGAATGAACAGTATTTTTAAAAGCAATTCCTCAGCCATGAAACATTAAGTACACTGCACAGGAAGTGGCAAAATTCCTGTTTGTGAGAATTCCTACAACATTACGGTCCTGATTTCATCAAACCATGTCTGGTAACTGTAAGAACAAGCTGACATCACTGAGCAAGGAACTGTACTGATCCAGTGCCACTGGTCCCCCAGCCCTCCTGTATTTTTCCAGTCCTTACCAAAGTGGAACATGTTTAGCCAATAACAGATCCAAGAGCTAGTAAAAATGAGCATGACAGTGCAGTTTTGCTCCAAAAGTTCTCCTTCAGTTAAACTGGTCATTAATGTAAGGGTGATGAATTAAATGAAAGTTCTTGCACGTCATAAAAATAAATGTTTTGGTAGGTACCTGAAGAAGTCTCCACGTTTTGGGAAGCCTGTCAAAAAAAAGTACATTAAATTATACTTCTGAGATATCTAAGGATCATTAAAACAGCACAGAGGTGAATCAAGCTATATCTGCCAACAGTATTATGCCTCTGAACCAAAACAAACTGGTAACACATGCACAAAGAGCACCACTGGGCAAACAATTAAAAAAATGTTTATTTCAGTCAAGACTTCAGTTGGAAAAGCTTAGAAAGAAACCCTGCCCAATACCTGCTGAGGCCTTCTTGCATCAGCCTTGAGCAGCTCCAACTGCCTCAGCTTCCTCTCACGAATAACCTTCATACAGCCCTTGGTGTCAATCTGAAAGAGCTGCAAGGGGAGAACTTCTTTAACATTTGATTGAGAACAAAAATGTTCTGGTGGGGTTAGTGACAATACCAGATGGATGGGACATGCTTCACATGCACGATTTTGGGGACACTTTTACACTTACAGGAAAAGCCCTGGCAGGATTAGAATTTCAATGCAGGATTTATTTAAGAAATATCATATGCAGGCCATGAGGCCAGATTAATCCAGTAATTAGATTATTTAAGAAACAAAGATAAACCATTTATTTAAGCCTCAAATACAGAAAAATAAAGACTACCACTGTTTGAAAGCAGATAATGTTATTAAGACAGCAATACCTACCTGAATGAACAGTGTGAACAGGGGAGTGCTTGTGAGACTGACTGACTTAACCTTCTCTTGAATAGCATTAGCTAAAAAAAAATAAAATCCAACGTCAAAATCAGCTGGGAATTCACTTACAAGATGTCAGAAAATAGGGACAAAAAGTGGGATGGATCAGAAGTACCTTTTGTCTGATGAAAAGCCATCTTCCCAGTCTGCAAAGTGCAGGGCAGCAGCACATTGCCCACCCAAGGGGTCACTGCCATGAGCAGCTTCCTGTCCAGGCTCAGTCTCCTCCAGCGCTCCCTCTCCTGGCGGTAAGTTCTGTGTGTCACGTTCTGCAGCCCCTGCCGATTGTGGCCAACAGCTGCACTCCCTCCAGGAGTCTTTGTTAAAAGGCCAGCAGGAGGTTTTAGCATCTTGAAATGCTGCGTGTGAAAAAATACACAATTAGAGCGCCACTAGTTTGTCCCAGGTCAAACTATTCACAGGGCAGTTATGACAAAAAATTGGGAGCTTTTTCTCTTGGGACTACAGTGCAAGAAGATATTGTCATTAAAATAAAAAAATTTCCCACTAAAACCAGCCTGGCATCACAAGAGAAGACAAGACAGGAGAGGCACTTACAAATTTCTTCTGAAAGAATGTGTTGTTCCTTAATACTCTCCTCACATCCTCCAGGGTAACCCGCAGCACTTGTTTTCCACACTGGGAAGCCTTAACATGAAAGCACACAAACACAGATGAAAGGGAGAGTTACTCACAGAAAATTACTTGCACTGAATATGCACAGCAGGAACAAGAGTATTCAACATTCCTGCTGTTGAAAGTATCTTATTAAATGAAATCAGCCCCAAAGAGCAGACCTTTACCTTGCTCTTTAGTCCTTGTGCATTATCACAATACCAAATGACTGCTTCATAAAAGCTTTTTTGTGTGAAGTATCTACCAAAACTCACTCTGAGGGTCAGAATTTACTGGGTGATTCTCTCTGCACTTGTACTGCTTCAGCACCTGATTAAGGGTGAAAACCCAGCTCAGAATCAGATATGGATGTGTAAGTAACTTAATTTTTCTAAAGACACCACAATTCACTGGACAATTCTGCTTTATGAAGATCCAAACAAAGCTTTGTTTGTGTGGCAGTACACGCAGGGAAGAACACAGCTATTTTCTAGGTAATGCATGGGGAAGGAGAGCTAGAAATTTCCATTTAATCCCACAGCTGAGTTTCCAACAGCTCCCTCTGATGGCAGAGCGAGAAGGCAGCCAAGAGAGGTGAGAAAAAGACTGTCATCTGCTCATCACATCCTCTCCTTACTGCAGCTGCTGCACTTCCCAGTCGTGTCTGATCTGATCTCAAGTCCCATCCCAGCAAGCACAGAGGGCGAATCCCAGCTCACCTTGGCCATTACTTCAGCTGGGTTCCTCACCACAACATCTGTTGAGTGGGGCCGTGCAATGCCCCTCAGCAGAGTGTTCAGCTCAGATGATTTATCAGCAGCCCTGTCTGTGCCTCCATCACACGGTGCCCCTGGAATGTCACTGCTACTGCTCCCTGCATCAGCACCCAGAGGAGGCAAAAGGGATGAGGTTTGGCATCTTCCTTTGTTTGCCTCCTGCGTGTCTGGCCGTGTTGGTATCCACAAATCAATGCTGGGGAGTGCCCACTCCTCCTTGCTTGTCGTGCTGGCCATCTCCTCCTCATCCTCCTTCTCCTCCTCTGAGCTGTCTGCCAAGTCCAGTTCTATGTCCTCACTGCTGCTCTCTGAAGGGCTGGAACTCTCCTCAACGTGGCGCTGTTTTGCTGCCTGGGATCTTTTCTTCTTGGTCAGAAAAAGCACAGACAGGTGTTAGCAAGTGTTCACCCTTGGCTTGCAACCCTCTCAAATTAGAAAATTAAAAGTTTCATATGCTAGGATCTTATCAGTGGCTTCCACATGGGTAGTTCTGCTTTGCTTCTATACACAGATTTTGGTTTAGACTCTTGTATGCAAAAAAAAGCTACAAATACAAGTTTCTGCAAAGAACTGGTGCATGTGGAAGTACAAACTAAGTACAGGGCCCCAACCTGACCATTTGGGTGTCCATAGACCCCTCCCCAGGGCAGGTGCTTTGCCAATGGAAAAAAGACTTTGAAAAAAAGATCATCTTCAACATGGTTTTAAGCAGACAGAATTTCTGTAATGCTTGTTACCAAAACTGGCAAGTCACGAGGTACATACATGAAAATCTAGGTATATCCCACCCTTAAATGCATTTCATGGCAGTAAAGAAATCTGGATAATATACAAGCATATAGCAAATTAACTTGAGACCTTCAGAACAAAAGCTGCTTTAACACATCAAAAAACTGAACCATGACCATCCAGGACAAAAATCTTAACCATGCAAAATCAATGTCAATTTTTGTATTGATTTCACAGGATTCTACTTTTAGTTTAGAGAACCTTAACTGAAGAGATGGGACTGTGCCATAGCAGGATTTTCACAGTACCTTAGAGCCAATCATGAGTTTCCACTTGCTCAGGCATTGGGAGCCAGTCCTATGTGGCAACTCGGAAGCTATTTTACTCCAGTGACCTAAAAAGGATGCAGAGCATGTGAAACATGACCATTAGTGCCATACACCGAGCACACAAGCCTTTCACTGCAGAACATTATACACATATTATTCATTTCCTTGTGTAAGAGACAGAGTTACTGCATGAATGGATCTCAAATCTTTAACATCAGACAGGCTGCAATCCTCAGTACAAAGCAGAGCCTGTATATTTAATGATATTTAGCTCTCCAAACTTGTATCGATTAAGCCACAGAAACACCTACCCAGGCCATGCTTTTGAACGAGCTCAATCAGCTGCTCCTCTTCCTCCAAGCTCCACTTGCCTTTCTTTACATCCCAGTGCAATGCTTTTAAGTACCTTCAAAATGAAACATTACAGTAAGAACATTCAATCCTGCTTGTACAGCTCAAATCACCACTGCATACCCCTAGGCTGAACAAAACCAGCATTCCTAATCAGAGCTTCCCTTTCTCTGCGGGGTCCCACCCCTACTGCTTTGTGACTATTTACACCATAACCACTCTACAAAGTAGCCCTTAAGTGGACACTGGTTTAAGCAAATCAAACACTTGTAAAACAAGGTGTGACAAACCTGAAGCACTGCTGGTACATTTGCACACTCACCTGTCTCTGCACTGAGCGTCGCTCCTCCCCGGCACCTCTGTCCGGATTTTATACCAGTCCTTCTCCCCGTACTTCTTAACTGCAGCCAACAGCATCTGTGTCCATCACACAAAGCAAGAGTTGAGATCTCACCAGTAACATCCTAACAGGCCTGAAACAGAAGCAGTTGTATCTCTTTGTGTTGTAAAAAAGAATGGAGCTTACAGCATCTTCCTCTGGTGTCCAGGGTCCTTTCTTCAAGCTGGGGTCCACACTCTTTGTCCAGCGGTAGATCAGCTGAGCAGAATCTCTTCCTTCCATGTAATAAGCAACTAGAAATGCAAAAGGTCTGTTTTGAAATCTGTTGTAAACTATATTTCTTCCTTGACTTACTTTCTAATGGTGAGATTTTTCAAGCAGTGATTGCCATAAGCAGCATTTTAATCTCTTAAACAATGGTACACAAGAATGGGAAGAGCATGGCATACACAGTGTGTCACTATTTATAATGGCATTATAAACACACTAGACATGTGATGACCCAACAATCTATGCTGCAACCACAGAGGACTAGGAAAGGTTTCAGTCCCCACGTCTGACAGGTTGAAAACACCAGATGTTATACCCAAGCTCGGATTTAAGACCCCAGATACTTGTAGGTCACTTACTTTTCTTGTACGGGATATGGCTTCCCACCCTCATCTCTTGAACCAGCTCTAAAAGCATCTGATCTTCATCCTTGGTCCATTCTTTCCTTTTCAAATCTTTGTTATAGATTTGGTATTTCTGCAAGCACTGGAAAGGTGTCCTGTTTGTCTTAAAATGAGGAAAGGACATACAGAGAGAACTGGTTATTTATGAGGACTAAAAGCAAGAGGAAAACCCAAATGTTTTTGGCCCTATTCTTGGATGTTTCTAGAAAAGCATTCACTAACAGTGAAGCAGCATTAACATTGCTTTCTGAAAACTGATATGAGGCACAGATAAGTCAGAATTAACCAACTGTCATGCTCAGACCTTACCCCCAGCTCCTGGGCTATGGTCTGCCAGTCCAGGTAATTGTGTTTAGCAGCTATCTGCTTCAGCCTCTCTATTTCCTCCTCACTCCATTCCTTTTTGTTGATGCTTGGATGTTCCCAATTTTGCCAAAACTTCCTCAGTTCTTCTGAACTACGTTGTCCATCAAACTAAAAGAAACATGAAAAATCTGGTTTATCTTATAGCTGGGACTGAAACATGTGGACAGAAAGGAATACCAACATTTTGCATTCCAGATATGTCTTGTTGCCAAGTTTTCCAGAACTAAACCATCAAATCTAACAATTTGAGATAACGGTCAACTTGGAGAAAAGTATGATGGAAACAGTGAATGCAAACCAAGTCAGAAGACTCTCAAGAGAAGGGACACAGATATCAGGACCAAAAAAACAGCTGATATCCCAACTTACATGGATGTTTGAAATTTTCTCCCAGTCATGCTCATCAAATCTGTTTCCTAATAAGTCACTTTCTGGCAGTTGGCTAAAGCAGAAGGTACAAAGAACAAGAAAGAACCATGTCAAATGGTTAATTAAACACTCTGTCTTCTTGACCCAGCTTCATCTTATTCCTCCCACCTGTTCCTGACTTCCACAAGAACTGAACATTTGGATTAGCAGAAGAAACAATCAATACAATATCCATGTTGCTCTAGACACGTTCATGAGCAAAAGCTCAAAGGTACTTATACACATTTCTCCAAATGTCATACCTAGAAAAGGAAGAAGTTTAAGAAGTAAACTCCAAGAAGAGATTTATTTTTCACAAAGAATGGAAAAAGACTTCTTACTTAATTGCCTCTATTTCTTGTTCCACTTCTTTGATTTGCTTTTCCAAGGTCTGTTTCTCTGTTTCAGTCTTGACCTTCTCCAGTTTCTGATTCCAGTAACTCATCCTGTTCAAAGACATTTTTTCATTACTTAATTGGACTAGATGGGAACAAGGTCAAAGACATCAGAAGATGTACAGCAGAGACAGTTCCCCCATCAGTACCATTCCTTCCTTCAGTTTATTTCCACAGAAAACTTGTTCTCCCAGGTTTTCCAACACAGCACACTCATTGTCCTATTTCTGCCCCTTTAGTGTAATCATTGACCCAGAACAGGTCTCAGATTAATCCCTTTCATATTTACAGAGGGAATCAATGGTTGTTACAACAGCAATAAGACTGTACCAGCTCCAGCACAGACATCTCCCTCTGGACACACCGTTATGACTCACTACATGTCACAATTCCAGCTTCAAGCCCTGCAAGCTATTTTAAATTCTATCACTCTGTCAATAGGAAGAAATACACAGCTATAAAATCACACAAATGCAAACAGGTAACCCAGGAACTTGCTGAAGGAAGGTGGAATCTCCATATGGACCTTCTCCTTCCTTCACATATAACATTCTCAGCAGGAGAAAGGAGGGAGTTTGTGCAGTACTCACTTCAAGAGCTTTGGCTGGAGCAGGCGTTGCAAACGGTCACTCACCACTGACTTCTGCAACAGAGTCTTCTCTCTGCTCTTCCCTGCACCAAAGAGAGGAGCAGCCAGACATCAGTGCCAAACACTGCCATGAGCTCCTCTGTTTCTAACACCCCTCTAAAGCAACCCCCAGGGCTGCAGTGAATTCCACCCCTCAGTCCCCAGTGTTGTGTCAGACTTGGGTAAGTCACAGCCCCTTGTTCAGTTTTAGCTCCAACAACACCTCAGTAAAGACACACATATTAACAATATGAATATATATATTTCTTACAGCTCATCTAGAACACTGCACAGCACACAGAGTTACTTACACTTTGCTGAAAGCAATTGTTCAAAGGATTTTATGCCCTGAGCAGCCTTTTCCTTGGCATCTTCATTGGAAGGAGGGCCCTATTGAAGGTTGGAAGAGTTAGAGACATTGGAAGAGTCGGATAGACAGAAAAATTACTTCCTTCTTACATCTCTACCATGAACTGCTACAAAAACAACTGGAAACTCAATCTTGTGCAAGTTACCTTTATCAGCACTACCTCACAGATACATCATTTTTAATAGAAGAATTACCAGCCACTGTTTGAATATATTAATGTATGGATGGTGACAGTTGACATCTTGGCTACAACAAGAAGTCAAGATCTCTTCTTGCTAATGACCCTTTAAAAACACATGAAAAAAGAAGTAATATTTCCCTCAGAAACTGAGAAAACTCAGTTACACAGACCATCAGATTTCAACAAGTGCTCTGAGCAGCAGCACAGAACTGGGTCATGAAGATGTAGACAAATAGTGAAGTTAAAACCAAGAATGTTCAATCACTCTATGGCTGGAATTGCATTCCTCAGAACTCACAGCCAGATGTGAGCTGAACAAACATTTCCAAGACAGGGTAAGTAACAAATGAGAAGAAAAGGTTTCAAACTGAGGAGTGAAGTTCAGTTGCACAACTGAATTTTAACAGTTTTAGCACAGTTACAATGTAAATCTATCAGTGAAGACATAGCAACAGTTACTTACAATTCCCGTGGTTTTATCCTTAAAGTAGGGCTTCATAAAATGACCCAAAAATACGTTGGCTGGTAGATTTCTGCCATCTCCTGCCTTGGCTGTTTTTGAACCATCAAGCTCACACATGATTTCCTTCTGCAATACAAGAGTTAATTAAACAGTGTCAATGTCTCCTTCAAATTCCTGATTTGAAAGAGCAGTGGTTGAGTCACCACAACCATCCCAAGCAGGGTTAGTTTGCAGCACCAGACTGTAAAGCATCTTAAAGGTAGGATCTGGAACTTCCTGACTTTGTACAGTTCAATGCAGATGATTAAAAAGATTAATAAAATACTGACTTGCCACAACGAGCTAAAAGACAAGATGTAAAGTACCCATTTTTGGTTGTAAGAAAGCATGGAAACATCAGTCAAATAAACCACTTGAAAAGCCACTCAATGCCATTGGTTTGAAATGCCAGGAAGAAAATGAACCTGGTTTCTGGCCAAGTAAGCCAGGAACTGATTTCACTGGCACCTGTGAGGGACTAGGAATATCCTGGGAAGTCTTACTGGGCCCGAGGGGAGGGGAAGATGGCAACCTGGAAAGCACAGAAATGAACATTTCACTTCTGCTCACCTGCTGCTCTCTGTTTTGTGCAATGAGCAGCTCCACTTCTTCAATCTTTTCCTGGATAACCTCCTGGTACACATGGTTCATCTGCAGGCAGGTTTCTGGATCCTGTGGCAGGCTTTCAACATCATCATCACTGCTATCTTCTTCTCTTTCCATCTCCTTGAGGCAAATAAGGCATTGAAGGGGAAAAGAGAGAAATACTTGCTTTAAAGGCAGGTATGTAACATAATTAATTGTGTAACTCAACACCTCCTTGGCTGAACCTGCTGTTTGACACATAGCCTGTGGATCAGCAGCACCAGAGCAGTGAGGCCTCTGACCCCTGTCACTTGTCACATGAAGAAATTTGTACAATACACTGAATAACAAAGTCCTGGGCAGGAAAACCCAAGCTCCAGGGCTGGTATTAACCCTTCCTGAGCACAGAGCCAAGGCAGCTGCCTGGATTTCCCCAGAACAGGGGGAAGTTTCCCTTCAATTAACAGATGGAAAGATATGTTTAAAGAGAAAACATTTACCATTTCATCGTGAGAACCTTCATCATCATCATTATCATCTTCATCATCATCTGTTGGACAACAAAAATACAGAAGTGCTGATTGTGGGATAAAAGCTTCAAACCCAAACTGTTCAGTTAAAGCACCAGAGAGATCTCAGAGATGACCATTTGCACACCGACAATGTTGTCAAGTAAAAATTATATTTAGCTACGCTCCACACATACATTTTTTTGTTTTAGAGTAGAAAAACAGAGCAGCTCTGGATAACTAAGATAGGATAACTACATCAACAATCCAACTGCATGGTCCTGCACTGGTGGTAAATGAGAAGCCCCAGGGTGAGCAGCCAAGTGAACATTCCAAGCCAACAGCAACAAACTCTGAAAACACCAAGAGCCCCTCAGCAACCCTCGGGCTTGCACTCAGTGGGACAGATTGCACAGAAGTCACTCAGACTTGCACCATCACAAAAGGCGGGTGAAGCCACTGTATCCAATTCTCCTTTGCTCTGGAAAACGAGCTTTAGNCCAATCGCCGTGCGCGCCGCGGTCAGCTGACCGAACACGTGGGGCCGCGCAGCCAATCAGGGCGGGGCTCGGCGCACGTGGGGCGCCCCTGGGTCCGGCAGGGAGCGGGATGGGGCGAGGGAGCACCGGGGATTTGTTGGGACAGGGACACAGGAACACGGGGATACCGGGACACAAGTGGTTTGATGGGACAGGGATACAGGGACACCAGGATACAGAAACACCTGGGGTTTTATGGGACTGGGACATGGGGATACTGGGGGTTTGATGGGACGGGGACAGAGACACGGGGATACAGGGACACCGGGACACTGGGGGTTTGATGGGACCAGGACAGGGACACGAGGATACCGTGGGTGGGACCAACCCACAGCCCTTTCTCCTTCTGAGACAGCCAAGACCCAGAGTGCTCGCGGAGCTGGGCTGTGGTCCCAGCCCTGCAGGGATGTGCTCTGGTCCATCTGGGATTTAGCGATCCATTGGCTGCCTGGTGGGGAGCAATGGGAAAGGCAGCTCTGCAGCTTCGCGCAGCGACGTGAGGCCAAGTGTTAAAAATTTACATTTTAGTAACAGTTTTTTTCTGCACAAAAGCAAAGTCCTCCGTGGTGTGTGAGTCACTCACTGTCCATCCTCAGACACCTCNATCATCTGTTGGACAACAAAAATACAGAAGTGCTGATTGTGGGATAAAAGCTTCAAACCCAAACTGTTCAGTTAAAGCACCAGAGAGATCTCAGAGATGACCATTTGCACACCGACAATGTTGTCAAGTAAAAATTATATTTAGCTACGCTCCACACATACATTTTTTTGTTTTAGAGTAGAAAAACAGAGCAGCTCTGGATAACTAAGATAGGATAACTACATCAACAATCCAACTGCATGGTCCTGCACTGGTGGTAAATGAGAAGCCCCAGGGTGAGCAGCCAAGTGAACATTCCAAGCCAACAGCAACAAACTCTGAAAACACCAAGAGCCCCTCAGCAACCCTCGGGCTTGCACTCAGTGGGACAGATTGCACAGAAGTCACTCAGACTTGCACCATCACAAAAGGCGGGTGAAGCCACTGTATCCAATTCTCCTTTGCTCTGGAAAACGAGCTTTAGGAGGCGGGACAGGAGCGGCTCCCACAGAGCTTTGCGATGCCCCTTTAACGCTGTGGTTTCACTGGAATTGGTTCCAGCGGAATTGCCGGGCTGTTGGGTGTCCGGAGCGACCAGAACCCTCCGGCAGGAGCTGGTGGCTCTCGGCCGGCTCCGGGGGCTTTACCACGACAACACGCAACCCGAGGGGCCGTGCCGAGCCCGTACCGCTGCCGGAGCTGAGGCTGCAGTCGGACACGGCCAGCTGGATGCCGGCCCCGCCGGGCTCCAGGCTACGCTCCAGCTGCTCGATCTCCCGGCGGATCTTCTCGCGCTCGGCATCCAGGTCGAGCCGCGGCGGGGGCCGTGAGGGCTGGCGGGGCCCGGCCGGGCCCGGCCCGCGGGACATGGCGGGGCCGCCGCTCCTGGGCTGCGCCTGGCCCCGCCCCC
>WBMV01000462.1:110568-126491 GCA_013396655.1 Campylorhamphus procurvoides
GCTGCCAATTCGAAATTGACACGACCTCAAGGCACACAAGGAAGCCACCTGTGTCACACCCAGACCAGAAGGGCAGCGAAGGTCCTGGCCCTACCTTATGCTAAAAAAGGATGTTTTTCCAAACCTGGTTGTGTTCCTCACCCAGCGTGCTGTGACACCGAGTCCTGCAGCATCCTGACAGCCAGCCCAGGGCCCGCCCAACGGGGAGAGGGGCCGGGAAGGGCCGGGAGGGCAGCACTCACCTGTTCGTAGCTGGGCTGGCCTGGGGGGACACAGTCCGGCCCGGGGGGAGCTCCGAGCGGGGACCCTCCGGCGGCGAGGTGGGCCCGCTCCACGGCCAGCGGCTGGTAGCTCTCACTCCATTCCTCCTCTTCTTCATCATCATCATCCTCATGCCCCGCCGCTGCGGGAAGCGGCAGCACGACGGGCCCGGGGGGCGGCACCGCCTGCGGAGGGGAGAGCGGGGCTGAGGAGGCCGCTTGTGCAGGGAGAGGCCCGTCCGCGCCGCCGCCCAGGGCCTTACCTGGGGGTCGCCGCCCGGCCCGGTGCGAGCCTTGGAGCGGACGAACTCTCGGAAAGAGAAGGGGTTGGGCTCGGCCGGGCCCGGCCCCAGCTCCGCCGCCATGGCGGCCTGAGGGCTCCGCGGGGCGGGGCCTCCCGCTCGGCGCTCACCAATCAGCGAGCGGCGCCCGCGGCCGCGCCCAATCGGGAGGGCCGGTCACGCCCACGCGGCGGCCCCGTGGTGGCGGCAAGATNGGGAGATGGGGAGCGCTCTGCACCGGTCGTGGGGCGGCCGCGGTGCCCCTGCCCGGCCCGACGGTGCCCTCGCTGCCCGCAGGTGTGGGCTGGCGGCCGGCAGGAGCTACAGCGGCGGCGGGGCCTACCCCAGCGTGTCGCTGGCCTGCCCGCTGCCCGGAGTGCCCAAGGCCGTGTTCGCCGCCGCCCAGGGCCAGGAGCGGTTTGAGACGCGGGTGACGGTGCTGGAGAACGGGCTGCGGGTCGCGTCCCAGAAGAAATTCGGGCAGTTCTGCACCGTGGGCAGTGAGTACCCGGAGGGGCCGGGGTGGGGGTGATGCCTCAGCGCCCCTGAGCCCGTGGGTTATGCTGATTTATTCTCTTCTTAACGCCAGTTCTTGTAAATTCGGGATCAAGACACGAAGCGAAATACCTCAGTGGTATCTCCCACTTCTTGGAAAAGCTGGCCTTCTCTGTGAGTACTGCCCTGCATTGCCCATCACGGGGTCCTGAGCACCCGAAATCTGCACGGGGGAGTGGCCAGGGACACCTTCCACCAGCCCAGGTGGCTCCAAGCCCTGTCCAACCTGGCCTTGGACACTTCCAGGGATGGGGCAGCCACAGCTTCCCTGGGAAACCTGTGCCAGGGCCTGCCCACCCTCACAGGGAAGAATTCTTTCCCAGTATCTAATCTAAAGCTCCTCTCTTTCAATGTGAAGCCATTCCTCCTTGTCCTGTGATTCCAGGCCCTTGTCACAAGTCTCTCACCATTTTTCTTGTAGCTCCCATCAGGTCCTGGAAGGCCACAGTTAGGTCATTCCAAAGCTTCTCTGGTCTGGGCTGAGCAATTCTAACTGTCTCAGCCTTTCCTTAGAGAGGTGCTCCATCCCCCTGATCATCCCTCTTAATTCCCAGTTAATTATTGTGACCATTATTACATTTTGAAAGCCTCTTGTGCTTTCACCTCCAAGGCTAAGTGAGTATTGATCAAACCATTTCACTAAAAGAATGTAGAAGATGGTTGTTCTGGGCTACACTGAGGAATTATAAAAAGTTATTGCTTTACTAATTAATAACACTGGTATTTTCTTTCTTAGTCCACAGCTCAGTTTGGCAGCAAAGATGAAATTCTGCTCACCTTGGAGAAACATGGGGGCATTTGTGACTGCCAGGCATCGAGGTGGGATATTCTCCTCCTGTTCTGTTACTGAGTGTTGTAACACTGCCAACACTTTGAGTTCCTTTTGTTGGTGTGGGGCAGTAAAAGCCACTTTTTTTTTCCAAGCAGCAGAAATCCATTTGTGGTGGCTGCTGAGAAGCTGCAAAAGTAAATCTGAAAGGGTTGTAAAAGTCAGTTCTGTTTCCTTTTGAAAGCATTTAATGAATGAAGCAGCTTTTCCTGTGATGTTCTGATGCTGAAATGATCCTGAATGACCACAGAAGCGAGTTCTCAGTGCAGAACCTGCCTGTTTGTGTTGCAGGGACACCATCATGTACGCTGTGTCTGCTGATGCCAGAGGCCTGGACACCGTGGTCAACCTGCTGGCTGACGTGGCGCTCCAGCCCAGGCTATCAGGTCTGGGAACACAAAAGATGTCCAGCATATGGCTTGCTCTTAGAATTCTTCACTAGGCTGTGCTCTTCCAGAAGTCACCTTGCAGCAGGTGGGCGTTGTCATCCCTTGCTCTCTGTGCCATTCCAGATGAGGAGATTGAGATGACCCGCACGGCCATACGGTTTGAGCTGGAGGACCTGAACATGAGACCTGACCCAGAGCCTCTCCTCACCGAGATGATCCATGCGGTACCACACTGAGAATTCCACCTTGCATTCAGCCTCCTGTGTTCTTTCTTACTTTTTTGTCAACCTCAGGGTTTATTTTAGATTAATCTGAAACCAGGGGCTTTTGTTTTTCCAATTGATTTTAGTGATGGGAGAATTTTGCTGTCCCTCCACTCTGAAATCCAGCATTGTACACATGTGAAAGATTCTAACCTAATCTAAAAAAATCCTTTATCTGTAACTTATCTTGTTGATGTGGGTGACAGTATGTTGTTGATTAATGAAATAACATTCAGCCTTTTCTCTCTTACATGTCTCAAACGGAAAGAGAAGGTTTAGATGAAGGGTTTAAGGGTGGTGAGGTGATATTTGTTATTTTAATGTCTCTGTTCCCTTTTAGGCAGCCTTCAGAGACAACACAGTGGGACTGAACAGGTTCTGCCCTGTGGAGAACACGGACAAGATCGATCGGGACGTGCTGCACTCGTACCTGCGCAGCTACTACACCCCTGACAGGATGGTGCTGGCTGGGGTGGGCATCGAGCACGAGCAGCTGGTGGAGTGTGCCAGGAAATACCTGCTGGGAGTGGAGCCTGTGTGGGGCACAGGGCAGAGCAGGGGCGTGGACAGATCCGTGGCTCAGTACACAGGAGGCATCATCAAGGTAAGGGCAGGAGGTGGAGTCGTGACCCTTGCTGTCACTTGGAAGTTAAGCTGATTTTTGGTTTTCTAATGTTCTGTGCTGTTCATAAGTGTGAGCCACAAGTGGCCATGATAGCTGTTGGTTGGATGACATGTTAATTACCAGGAATGTATCAAGCTGCATGCAACAGCAGTGAAAATCAGTCTTGATAATCTGCCTGCTCTTCCCACAGGTTGAAAAAGACATGTCAGATGTGAGTCTGGGCCCTACTCCCATCCCAGAGCTCACCCACATCATGATTGGGTTAGAAAGCTGCTCCTTTTTAGTAAGTATTAACCTAAAATCCCTTGGTTTGGGTGCCCTGTACTCAAAGAATCCCAGAACATTGACTCATTACATGAACTTGCCACTCTTGCTGCTGCATGTACAGACAAGCAGCTTTTCCACTGACACTTTGATGCAGGCACTGACCTTCCCGCTCCTCTTGTGCCAATGTCTGTTTCTTTTTCCCCCCCAGAGCCTTGAGAGCTCTGCCATTACCTGACTGAATTTCTTGTTGCAATTCAGGAGGAAGATTTCATTCCCTTTGCGGTGCTAAACATGATGATGGGAGGTGGTGGCTCCTTTTCAGCAGGAGGGCCTGGCAAGGGCATGTTCACCCGACTGTACCTCAATGTGCTCAACAGGTTGGTTTGCCTTTGAAGGGGTGACTAAAACAATCCTCCAGCAGGTTCCCATGGAAAAAATGAAAGCAAACACCCCCAGGTTCCACACCAGCTTATTGTGCTTGAAACATGAGACTGATTTGTCAGCTGGCAATTTGATAGAGTGAAAGTCTCATTGGCACTGCTGAGAATCCTCAAAGTGCACTAGGAGGGTACTCACTGTCCATGGTTGTTTAATTTTTACATGTAAATTCTGGGTTTTAAATTCTAAAATGCTGTTTGTATGCTCACAGGCACCACTGGATGTATAATGCAACCTCTTATCACCACAGTTATGAGGACACAGGTCTCCTGTGTATCCATGCCAGTGCAGACCCAAAACAGGTACAGAGTCTTGTATTCACAGAGAGGTGTCCTTAAAAAGGAACCACGTCCCTTAGTACCAAACAGGAATGTTGGCAAAATTAAGTGTTGTTCTAATCTTCTTTCCATGATCTGTTTTCTGTAGGTTCGGGAGATGGTGGAAATCATCACCAGAGAATTCATCCTCATGGCAGGAGCAGTGGGAGAGGTCAGCAGCACATTTGAACTCACAGATGGTCTTTGAGTTGACATAATCCCTGGAAATGTTAAAGGCCAGGTTTGAAGGGGCTTGGAGCAGTGGAAGATGTCCCTGCCCATGGCGGCGGGGTGGAAAGAGATGAGCTTTAAGGTCTCTTCCAAACCAGACCAGCCTGGGACTCTATGAACACATTGTCTGCAGAACTCTTCCATGTTTTCATGTGTTAGAGAGCAGTGACCAGAATTTTTGGAACATGATCTGTATTTCCTGCTCGTTCACAGGTAGAACTTGAGCGAGCAAAGACACAGCTCAAGTCCATGCTCATGATGAACCTCGAGTCTCGGCCTGTGATCTTTGAAGATGTGGGAAGGCAGGTGTTGGCAACAAACACAAGGAAGCTACCTCATGAGCTCTGTGCCCTCATCAGTGAGTACACAATGCTTTGCCTTGCCTGGAGTGAACTGTAGGTACAGTCAGGGCAGGGCAACTTAGAGCATATTCTTGTAGCACAGTTGAATTACCTGAGAAAGGCTGGGGGCCTAGATACTGCAGAAATGTACTTTAAACTGATCTCAGTGGCTTTCAGGCTATCAGGGCTTGTTTCTATCAGAAGGAAGGAAAAACCAGAAGCATGGAACAGAGTTGGCGATTGTGAGTATCCTCCTCTTTACAATGTAATCACAGCTCTGCCTTTTTTTTTGCCTGCAGGTGAGGTGAAACCTGCTGATATCAAGAGGGTGGTCACTAAGATGCTGCGTAAGAAGCCAGCTGTGGCTGCCCTGGGTGACCTGACAGACCTGCCCTCCTACGAGCACATTCAGGGGGCGCTTTCCAGCAAGGACGGGCGGCTGCCACGGCTGTACCGGCTCTTCCGATAGAGCAGCACGTCCTGCCAGGCTCACAGACTCCCTTCTTTTGGAACGTGGTTTTGAGATTATAACATTGCTGTACCACCCTCCCTCCCCCAGACCTTCCCAGGCATACTGTGCAACCATGGAGCTGGGCTACCACTGAGCAGAGCTGCTTCAGAGCACTGGACTGTGCAGAGCTCGTGCGGGATTCCTTCCTGAGGGATGTGGTGACACCTCAAAGAGCTTGGCTTACATGCCTGAATTCAAAGAATATTTATAGCTGTTACCAAGGTGAACAAAGACTTGCTCAAACTGAATTAGGACAATAATAGTTACTATCCCTGTGAAGTTTGGCACCTGCAGTCCAGGTTTTGTTACAAATCATGGATTCATTTCATCAGTAGTACCTAGGAGGAGTCACATGTCTAGGAATAACTTCATCATTTTGCTAGAGCTCAGAGGAAAGCAGACCCATGGCATAACCAAGTTTCTGTGGAGTTCCTCTGCAGAGATACTGTGCATAATGCTACGTGAAGACTTGGGAATTAAAAGGATCCTGTTCTTCAGGTTTTTCACTGAGAAGTGAACTGTGCTAAAGAATAAAACTTCTTTTCCTCCAGAGTTGCTATACAAACTGTTATTAAAGGAGTTGCTGCTGCTGCACCTTAAGCTTGTACCTCATTTCCTCAGTGTCACTCAGATGAACCTAAGGCCTTGCAAAAAGACACGTCTGTGTCACAGCAGAGATGTCCCTCAGCTGAGAGTCAAGATAAAAAAATCACAGCATTTGAAAACATTGTGGTCTTGACTGACATCACGTTACAAAAAGCCAAATGTGAGCTACTGAAGAAATGGAGACTCAAAAGAGGAATAAAACATTTACATAATCCCTTAACACATGGGTTTAAAAATACAAACAGCTGCATTGCAGCACTTCATTGCTAGATGTGTATGGTGGGGAGCAATCAAACTGGGAGCAGAGCACTGTGAGGCAGCTATTGCTTTAGCCCATCCTTTCCTCATGCAACCAGAATAAAAGGTTGCATTGCTTCTTGTGGAGCCCACAGTCTGGAAATCCTGTTCAGTTGTTATGTATGTTTGTAAGGAAATAAAGAGACCTCTAAACAGCTGGAGCAAGTAGTAAGACTTCTGAAATTCACCAGCCTTGGGCTGTGTTTCTTGCACTGGCAGGTGAAATGTGTTTTCTTTGTTCAGTTTAAACGGTTCCAGATAAATCTGTCCCACTCTTGCAGCTGAAGAGAAATGGCTCAGGTCACCCAAACATGCATCACACAAACAGCTCTTGTTCTGACAACAGTAAGGGTTAGTTCTCAGTTAAGGTATTGCATTAATTTTTTTTATTCCTTTAAAAAGAAAGGAAATCCAAGTACCTGATGGCTACAGACAGGTCAGTGCCATAAATGTACTGCAGAAGAGAAGCTCTGTCGTGGACAGGTTGCATAGTCAGCAGCACTTCCTCCAAGGTGTTTGCTTGGTGTTTTAGGTACTAAGGTGATGAATGATCCAGCCCATCTGTGCCCATGAGGAATTTTTAAGTATTAGCTGTACTTAACATTTGACCAGTGCCATACTGGTCCTTGTAGGAGGTTTAACCTTAAGACAACACTACTTCAAAAAGAGCAAGTTATTCACAGTTCACTGAGTTGATAAAAACAAAACCGAAAAGAACTGACTGTGACTGGAGGTAATGGAACTGCATGGAGCTGACTGGGCTCTGCAAACCTCCCTGGTGCACTCACTTGACATCACTTTGGTGAAGCATTACACAGTACTGTACTTAAACCATTCATTTCAATCCAGGTGCCCTGCTGCTGAAGGCAGGTAGTGCTTTATAAGCCCTGGAGAGGGCACATGAGGTCAGGGAGGGATTATTTCAAGCAGTGTCAGCAGCCAAATACATGGCCTGACAGTATGGTATTTACCCCCTTAGTAACAGAAGGCCTGTAGAATGATTATTGAAAGGCAATGTTTCTACACTTCAATGTACAGGAGTACATTCACACACTTTTTGCTGTAGAGGACCCCAAAAGCCCAACACAGGAGCACCATCCATACACAGAACTGCCCAAATTCATCACCTGGTCCCTGTTGCTCATTTTACAGAATACTGTACTCTTGGCTACAGAGAAGGAGCAAAACCCAACCCCACACTATATGTAAACAGATCTGATCAAACCAAAGAGATAGACCAAAACTTCACCTTTCTCAAGGCTTTTCTTAGGTCCCCTGCCCCAGTTCCAGCAGCTGTGCCCCTGTGTGGAGTCCTCCTACAACCAACAGGCTGCACCCAGTGGCTTCCTAAGATAGTCTGGTTAAAAATAAATCCACTATACCTGTTGGGATGGATGTCTTAAATAACTGACTCCTTTTCTTCAGCAAAAGCACTTGAGCTACATGGATTAGCTCATGCAAATGAATCCAGGATGAGGTTTAAGACATTCTTCACAACTGCTAGAGGTGCTTAGGCAGACAATTCCCTGCACAGTTTGCCATGGCCTGAAATCCTCTTTCTGGGCACCTCTACCATAACCACAGCAGAGCTCTCAGCTCAGGAAATGCTACATATGCTGCTGGATTTTTGGTCCTTTTGCTCCCGTCGTTTCTGAAGTTCCCTTGTAATCCGCCTCTTTATTCCCATTAAATACAGTTCTCTGTCAAACTGGCCCGCAGCAAGTGGAATGCTGCAACAGAAACACAAGCCATCAGATCAGGCCATAAATACATTTTTGTTTGCCCAACATTTCCCAAGTACTTCAAAGAACAAAGGCCAGAAACCTAATTTTTACTTCCTTAATGCATTCAGCTACTGCTGAGCAACAAAAGTTGTTCTTCCAAGGCAACCACTTAAGGTTTTTCACAACACATTGAAATGAAGAAAATGCTGGTTGTAAAAGGGAAATGTACATTCAATTTAAGCATGAACACACCTGCATTCATATATAGAGGACTTATGGTTCATCTCAACAGACCCTGGTCTGTTCTACTGAGGTCAGAGGGAAACCCAAGAAGCCCATCACCCACTCTACAGTACTTCTATTTAATGGGTATTTAATGCCCATAAACAAGAATCCCAATTCTAATTGTAGTGCTGATCAAATGCTTTGAGAAATCACCATTTTCTAGATACCCAGATCTTGAAATCCCTGCTCACAGAAAAGAGAATAAATAAATTTCAGTGACTTAACCAATTTTTCTGGGAAGTTCTACAACAGCCCACAATGGGATGTTAAGGATTTGGAGGATCTCAAAATACTCCACTGACATCCAGCCATGCTGAAATGCAGCCACCACTGGGGAGGGAAAACAGCATTAATCCCAAAGAGGGAAAGAGAAGAGCAAATCTGCCCAGGCTGATAGGGAAAACAAAGAGCTGGATTTATAATCAATTCCAATGGGCTCTGTTTATCCCCCTCAGGAGGATTAAGGGACCTGGGAGAAGGGATTTCAGCTGTCACTGCGAGGTTTAAGCTCTTGCTGCTCTGACCACCAGCCTGTTGCTGGGTAAAAATCAAGCTGCAGAGAGCTACATGGGATAAACTCCATCTTAGGAATTCTGAGAGGACAAACTCCAAACAGGAGCATATCCTCAGGCTCCCTGGAGCCATGTGCAATCACAGAGAGCAGCAGGAGGAGGTACTAACTTGTCTCTGCCAGGCCTCACTTTCACACGAAACAAGGCAAACACAGGGCGATGGTCTGAGGTTTTGATCACAGGACAAGAGGAGTATTTGACAGCCTGGATGTCATCCTTGTACCGACTGCGGAACACAACCCGGTCCTGGAGACAGAGAGGGGAGAGCAATGGTAACTCCCCTGGCACATCCACCCACCCTGGAAAGCAGCACTGCTTCACAAGAGACCCACCCATTCATTTATCACACTCCACTTAGTGAAATTAAGAGTCTTGGACAGGGATCCATTCATGAAGAGTGTGTGTCTGATCCCAACAGCTGTTCTGGCTCTGAGCACAGGGGGGAATGCACTCAAACAGGATGTAAGGCAGGGAAAATGAGGTTAACAGCCTGTGCCAAACTCTCCCCGTGCTCACAGGTTCAACAATCCTTTCTTCCAGACCAGACCCACATGCCCTGTTGCTCTTAAGCCACGAATGAATGCTCTCTGGTGCAGGTGTGAGGTGCTGAAATCATCCCTTACCGTGTAGGAAGGAGTCCTTTGTTTGGAAGTGGTGTCATAGCTGTCCTTCCCTATGTCAAACTTGTAGGAAGGGCGGAAATGGATATCAGCCTCTTGGAATCCTTTGAAAATAGACCCTGCAAGGGAGGAGAACAGCATGAACAAATTCCTCCTTCCTGAGAGCGCAGCACATTTCTGCATTTATTCTACTACTGCTGGATAGAAAAAACAGCCATGTACATGCATAACTAGAAAAACCTGGGGTCAGGCTCCATGAACAGAGCAAGCTCAAGTTTTAACATAGTGAGGATAAAAAATTGCCAGTGGCTACTTAGTGGTCAATTAAACAAAGAACACTTGGGCCATGCACTTCTCCTTTCACTGAAAGCTGCTTTGCAAATGCTGTTCAAATCTCGGCCATGGAACAGAATGGTCTCCCAGGTTATGGAGGGTCAGATGAAACAGCAGCAAATGGCTTGGGAGGTTACACTGTGCATAAAATGCTATAGCAAAAGGTTCCCTGACACACTGCCACTGTATCTGACAACTGCTGACTTCCTTTTATAGGGAATGAAACAAAAGAAAGCAGGAAAGGTCTCTAGGAAACAGGGATTTGGCTGTAACTACTCCTGTGTGTACACATCTTTGTTCATGGGGATGAGGGAGGAGAACAGTTGCCTCTCACCCCGACTCATCTCACTGGTCAGCTGGTCATACACCAGGAGCTTGGACACGTCTGTGTCCGGGTTCTGGTTCAGGATGGAATCCACAGTCTCACGATCCTTATTCAGGCGGAAGTTGAAGTCACCAAACCAGAAGACTTCATCGAACCTAGTTGTGACATCACCTGCAAATTCAGGCCAGAAGTGTTCAGGATATGCTGCCAGATTTGTTCAAAGAACAGGCAAAAATCCCTTCTTTTCACTACCAGGAGATGTGATACTTGAGCATATTCTCTGCCTGTGATCATCACAGAATATGGTTATAAAACCCCAGTAGAAAAATTAATAGGAATTTTAAAAATCATAGCTGAAAAGGGACCACACTATCTATAGGACCTAAAACCAAGGTGAACTGAAGACTCTAATGCTACAATACAGATAAAGAGTCAATTCATCTTTCCAGAAAACAGACTTGACTACTTATCTAGGCATCGTGTTCTCAGCACAGTATTAAGAAACAACAATGGAATTTGGCAAACATTACTCTGACTTTTGTACATGCAAAGGGATGTTCATTCTCTTCAGTTTTGAGATAAAGCAATTTCTAATTGTTCTAGAAAACACTGGGAAACACTTCTGTAATATTGATAATAATCACACCAAAATTATCTCATAGCTGGAAAAATATATCACATAAAAATTCCTCCTTGAATTTTATCTCTCCCTTTTCATTTCAATTTTTTTCTCAAATCCCCCCCAATATTTCAAAAAGATAAAAACCCCAATCATGTAGGTAATAATTATCCTCAGACAAAAAGACCTGTAGTCCCTTTTCATACTGTCTCAAATTACCACTCTCTTTCTTAGTGCAGACTGAAAGACAGACTGTTCCTTTGGGATCTCAGATAGTCATGGTTTCACACTTACTAGAACTGGATCGATATGGATTTGTGTCTGGAACATTCTTGGGAAGTGTAAGAGCTTGAATGGTTTTATTGTAGTCCAGTTTCCTCTCATTCACTTTACTGTCCCCAGCTGAAAGACACAAACCCCATTACTGCCAAGGAGGAATCTAATGACCATTTATGGCTATAACGGGAGCTTCCAAAGGGCATCAGACATTTCCCATGTGTAAAATGGGACACTGACCCAGGGAAATTACACCCTGAATAATAATAATAACAGAAAGTGTGGGAAAAGGGATACACCGGTGCTGAGTTCATTTCTGTTTTAACAAACACAGTTCTTTTGGAAGTTTGTTACCAATTCTCCTCTCTTATCGTTCTCAGCTCAGCAATCCTGAGCTTTGTCTTCAGCCTGCCCTGCTTTTTTACCTCTGTGCAGTTCCCTCCCCACCTCCCTCAAACAGGACCCTTCTAGCAAGACTGTAAATGTCTCACATGTGAAGTGGGAGGTGATGAAGAGAAAGGAGGTCCCAAAAAACGTGAAGCAGATTCCCAGAGCCCCCTTGGTTTTGATCTGAGACACGATTCGAGTTGTCACCGTGGCATACTCCACTTCTGGAAGGAGAAAAAGGAGATGCTGTTACTGGAAAGCCTTTAGAGACAGTGAGCAGGGAAGTCAGGAGAGGGAGAAAAAGCCAGGACAGTGGCTGGCAGCAGTGCTTTCAGCTCCCCACACACCTGAGCAGAACCAGATGAGGTCCCTGCGGATGAAGACTGACATGTAGAGCACCCCATGAGCAGCAGAGTAGAGCAGGACATAGTGGGGGCCCAGTGTCTCCTGCAGGCGGATCTCCCACTCTCTTCTGCAGGAAAGAACAACAGCTGGATCACACAGACAGTACAGGAGACAACAACCAGAGAGGAAATCAGTATTGTGGAAACAGAGCAATCCCTCTGATACACAACATCAAGGAACAGTATGCAAAACCTCCACTGAACTAGTAAGGAGTGGCTGCGAAGCTCTGAGCCAGCTCAAAACCCCTCAGAGCAGGGCTAACAGGATCTAATTCTGTATGCCCAGAGAAGCTGTGGCTGCCCCAGCCCTGGAAGTGTCCAAGGCCACGTTGGATTGGGCTCTGAGCAACCTGGTCTAGTGGAAGGTGTCCCTGCCCATGGCAGGGGGTGGAACAAAATGAGCTTTAAGGTCCCTCCCAACCCAAACCATTCCATGTTTCTGTGATTTACAGATCTTTATGCCTTTTTTCCTCTAAAGCCCATTGCCCCTGGTACCCATGCATCTTATTAGATGGGTTGACTATTGAAAATATTAAGAATATGATGGGGACTATTTCCAGACTAATACAAAGCAAAGAAATTAGTTAACAATAAAAGAAGATGGTTCATTACATTGTTTTTGCTACCTGTCTGGACAGCCTTCTTGAACCCCAATGACATACATGTCTTGGGCATAGTCAGGATCTGTTGGCAATAAGAAGTCATCCAGGTTCACTGGAAGTTCCTAGTATAAAACAAAACAAGTAAGAAAGAAAAGAAAAAACCAAAATAAAATATCAATATTAGTTGTGCAAAGATTTACTAGAAAAGTGTCTTGTAATTTGATAATGATGATAAACTCACTTTGATGAGGAACATACCCATGAACAGAAAAACATCAGTAAAGCTGGGGTAACTTTATCACTGCCAAAAGACTTGTGGAGACTTTTGTGCACTTACCTTCTGACCCTGCATGTTCCAGGTGGCCACAAAAATTCCAATATTCCGGTCAGGGAAATATCTACTAAGTTCTTCTGCTCCCAGTAAGGCACCACTTGCCATAAGGCTGCCTTCCAAATAGCTCCTGTGAACAGAAGATCCATAAAAAAGCATCATTATTCCATGCCCTTTTCTTAGATTTGTAAGACTTGGATCTTGAGTTAATAAAAAATGTACCTTTAAGATGAAGGCATTTAGTATTTATATATTTTTCTGCTTGCCTAAGGGTCCTTACAAAGTTCCAGCTCTTACAGAGACTTCACAGATCATATGAAATAAAACAAAACTATTGTCATAATCCAGCCTTTCAAAGCCAGGATATGAGGATGATGGTGAGGCTGATGCTGCACAGGTCCTGTGATGAGCAGGCTGAAGCCTCTAAGTCTTCAGCCCCACTAATACTTACCCCAGACACAGAATGAAGAGATGGGTTTGATAACCTGGCACAGGTTGCCCAGAGAAGCTGTGGCTGCCTCAACCCTGGAAGTGTCCAAGGCCAGGTTGGAGGGGGCTTGGAGCAACCTGGGCTAGTGGAAGGTGTCCCTGCCCATGGCAGGGTATGGATTGAAATGGGCTTTAAGGTCCCTTCCAACCCAAATTCCATGATTCCATGACATTGCAGTATCTTGAAGTAGCTCAGTTAACTTGCAATATCCAAACAGCTCCACCATTCCCAGGGTTCTGGCACTGAGTTGCTCCTTCCTAATCAAAGATTCAAGCCCTCACTCCTCCTCCAATTCAGCTTATCTAATCAGCTTCAAGTAAACAATTTTTTGAGCCTGAGGTCTCAAAATAGCATATTTAGAAAGGACAGATCCATCCTACACCTCCTGCCCCTCCAAAGGACACGCTGCTCACACAGGCAAGGGCTGTTGGCACAAGGACTGCACGTTGAATAAGCATTTTTAATCTTGCTTAAGCTCTGCAAATAACGATGACAGCACAATGTCAGGGAGTGCTGGGCAACCCCTGCCTCCAGCTGCTTCAGGGAGGAAAGTGAAAGAAAACCCCTGTGGCAAACAAGAAACAGTCTATCCCTGGGGCTTTTTACCACTTAAATTTATCTCAGAATTACTTTCCCCTCTACCACTGACTCCCATGCTTTGGATCAATGACTAGATTCTTCTCTGGAAAAACTGGGGCAGAGGAGCCCCTGTGGGACACTGGAGCAGTATCCAGTAGGTGATTTGATCCTGTCAGAAGCCAAACAAGCACAACATCTGCAGAGAACCCTCAGCACCTTACAGGATAGTGGTAATATTTCATGTGCTGCATGCTAGTTTCAAGCTAAAATACTTGGTTTTTTCCTGCCATTTAACACTTCAATTCAAGTCCAATGTACTGGCAGATTTCAAAACCATTGTTTTGCCCTACTGTTGGCACACACAGTTACTGTTTCTGAATTTACAGAACAGGTTATGTAAATATTACAAACAACTTGACAGCAAATCAAACATAACCAAAACAACCAGCTAAAAGGAGTAAACACAGAGTATCCATACCAATCTCTTCATCTTCAAACTGTTTCCAATTTCCACAGCAGGTTAAATAATACAGGATGACTATTATGTTTTTTGTCCCAGCCCCTGCCCAGTGGGATTCTTCTCCCTGCAAACACCCCCAAACTTTCCCAGGAGAAGCTGGGGGACTCACCTGCTCCGAACATCCTTGGCTCGAATGGGAGTGAGCAGGCTGAAGGTGGATTTCATGGAGTCTGTGGAGCAGCTATCGTAGACCATGCCATTGCCGTGCAGCCTGGTGTCGCTCAGGCTGCTGCTCACCCTCCCAAACTTGTGCTGAGAATAATGTCGGTAATCCAGACAATCTGGGTCGATCCTATTAGCTGTCCTCAAGGTGTGAGAGGCCACGTTGAGCTCCATGGGGGGCAGGGGGCGAGCTGGCATGATTTGGGACAGCCGGGGTTTGCCTCCCGCGAACGCTTTCCCCCGCAGGAGCCCCCCAAAGGCACTGGAGATCTCGGAGGCTCGTTTCCCCAGGTCGGAGGTGCCTCCTCTGCTCTTCCCCACAGAGCTGGCTTCTGAGGCGTCTGGTGAGCTGTGCAAGGAGTTCTGCTGGCAGCAGGGATGGCAGGGGCTCGCCCTGCTCCTGTTGGGAGGGCTGGGGGATGCTTCCTGCAGAGAACCGTTGGAGGAACTCGTGTCATTGGGATCAGTCAGGCTCTCCTGGCTCGTCCTAAAACGCCTCCACCTCCTCCAGCTCTTCTCATCCAGAGATGCTGCACGCTCCAGCCGGGGCTTCCGAGGAGGCCTTGGAGTGATCGATTTAATTTTCATATTGGCTTTGAGTTCCTCTGGGAGAAGCTTTAAGGTCTCACTTACAGGGGTGCCCACACTCACAGGACGTTCAGCGGGAAGTGTCACATTGCCACCAGCCTCCTTTTTGGCTGCTTTTCCAGCTTTTTTAGCCTGCAGGTCCTGTACTGCTCCACCCTCCATGCTCTGAGAAACACATGCCCTTGAGTGCTGTGGGAATCCATTTGGAGTACTCATCCTTCCCCAGGTACCAGCTGTGGATGCTGCTTCAGATGAAAAGTTCCTCAGAGCATAGTTTCCTTCCCTTTATCACCCTGTGGGTTCACAGGGCTTTAACTAAGCCGGCAACACATGGGAATTGCAGACAGCTCAGTCTCTGGCTGGGAATGAAGGGCAGGTGCATGTGTAGGCAGATGCATTGTCTGCAAAACTCCAAGACGTGGGATACCTGGATTTCCCCAAGAGAAACACGCAAGAATCAAAAGTTACTGAGCTGGAAAACAGTGCTCCTTCACCAGAAAGCATCTCCTCGCAGGACCTCCCTCCAGCGCGACCCAAACCTTAGCGTGACCTTGTTAAAAAACACATTTATCACAGGCAGTGCAGAGAAGCGCCTCCCTCGCTGCTGCAGACACCAGGGCTGGGTGCACATTGCAAGACAAGGGCTCAGGGGAGGAGAAGAGCACGGCAGGAGCCCCGACCTGCACACAGCACACAGCTCGCTCTCCTTGCTGCCCATGGATGTCACGGCCGGGACATCCCTGTCCCTGTCCCTTCCCTCGCCCCCAGCAAACACCCGAGGGGAGGGCGGGTTTAGGGCTGTGGGGACGGGGCTCCAGGCGAAGCCTTACACTGAGGGATGGGGGGAGAAGAACCTCGTCATTCTGCGGCTGCCGCAACCCAACCCGCCCGGCTGC
>WBMV01000462.1:126650-154638 GCA_013396655.1 Campylorhamphus procurvoides
CTGCGCCTGCCGGCGTCCTCCCCGCTCCGTGCGGGGCTCAGCGGCGGTCTGGGCAGGCGGGGCGGCCCCGGTGTGATCCCCGGCCCCGGTACGATGCCGGTATGATCCCGGTATGATGCCGATAGGAGCCCCGGTGCCCGAGGCCGCCCGGCCCCGCCCTGGCAGCGCCGCCGGGCCCGGCCCGCCCCGCGCAGCGCCCCCTGGCGCCCGGAGGAGCGTGGGGACACCGCGACCGTCACCACGGGGGACAACCTGAAAGCAAACATTTCATAATCGCGAAAAAATTCACTGTTGCCTGTAATTAAGGCTGAAAGCTTCGGGTTTGAACGTTTCGATACAGGCAGGAATGGCAGTGGGACTGTAAGCCCATCCGGTTTCAAGGGCAGGGACCCCTTCCACCANAACCCAACCCGGCCGGCTGCGGCACCGGCCCTGAGGGGCAACGGGGCTGAGCGCGGCCCTGAAGGGAGAGGGGCAGGGCAGGGAAGGCAGGGCAAGGCAAGGCAGGNAAACCAGGCTGCTCCAAGCCCTGTCCAACCTGGCCTTGGACACTTCCAGAGATGGGATCTTCTCTAGGAAACCTGTGCCAGGGCCTCACTCCACTCACAGAGAAGAATTTCTTCCCANCGCTCCGTGCGGGGCTCAGCGGCGGTCTGGGCAGGCGGGGCGGCCCCGGTGTGATCCCCGGCCCCGGTACGATGCCGGTATGATCCCGGTATNGCACAAGGCAGTTCCAGCACTGAACACTCCAGGCTTCCTTTACTCACACGGATCATTTCCAGACAAATAGGAGAGGTTTCTCCACCCAGCTCACTAAAGCAATAACCACAAGAAGAAAGTAAAATGTGAAAGTGCTCCAGAGCGCAAAATATTTTATTTAAGAATTTACAGTGTCAAATCTTACACTTAGGAAAGACAGCTGCTCCCAGCTCAGAGGGAGCCTCCTTGAATGAAGTTGTTTGGCAGTCTCTACTGAAAGGAGAAAATAATCAGCAGCCTGGCTGGACTAGAGGAAAGCCAAGTGTCTGATTAGGTTTCAATTATAGAAAAGTAAACCACACTGACTGCTGCTGCCCACATCTGGAATTGAGTCTGGACCATCACACAGAGGTTTCTAATCCCCCCAAACAGTTTTACTTGGGCTGTGTACAAACCTTTTGGGACGTAGGTAAGGCGATCATGATCTGGGAAAAATGGTGTTATTCAGAAAAAGAAAAAAACAACAATGGGGGACCAACTGGCAATTTCACATTCGCATTACTTCTACTCCCGGGCAGAAATTCAAGTAAAATCAAATAGTTTGGTGGCAAGTTCTAAATAAAATATGGCCTAATGATTTAATAAATATTTAAAGTTTATTTCTCTCTTTGTAGATAATTCAGATTCTTCAGTGAATATAAATGCTGCATATCATGGTTTTCAAGATTTTCTATATTAAACCTAGAGATTTTAAAGTCCATCTGTAGAGGTCTAATCCGCCTACTTTTAGTACGTTTGAAATTCATCTGTTAGCTACTTAAGACCTTGGTTATTTTAGTAATGGAGATTCAAGAACGGATTATTACTCTGATTCTGGCACCCCAAAGGACAAAATAAACAACTTTCAAGCTGTTACCCAGAGCTACACAGTGCCAGCAGTTTGAGAGAAAGCAAGTAACCGTATTGCACTTAAACGAACACTCACTCGTCAAGAGAACAGCATTGGCTATGATACAGAGCTCCTTCCCACTATACAGTTGGCTTTACAAGTAGTCTAAACCACAAACTACATACAGACTAGGAAAGATCCAAATCAAATCAGTATTAGATTACAGTCACAGTTTTCATTCAATGCAGGTCAATTTATTTGGATGAGCTGTGGCCCCCTCCCCGCTCCCACAAACCCAGCAGCACGAGGCGTCTCCCTGGGGAACATCTCCAGTTCCACACGCTGACAAACCACGTCCTGGCTGAAAGCATCACAACTCTGCATGGTCCTCTTAAGGCCACAGTGTTATGTTACAATGTGGACATGTTTTTTTGTTTCCCCCTCCGCTGGGAGAGGAGCATCCTTCAGAAATTAAGGAATCCCTGAAACTATCTCTTGGAAGGTCACACTAGTAGGTTTAAAATAAACTTAAGGAATAAATTGCCTATGCAATTTACAAATAGATTCTGTAACAGACAGCAACTATTTCCTCCCTTGTGTCTATTCTTCATCACAGCAAAGCTATTTCTAGCCAGGTATTTTAAAAGGAAAAGTTACATATATTTCATGTTTGGTAATGGTTTTGCGTAGATGAGGTGCAAGCAGGGAGACCCATGAAATAATCACCCATCATTAAATCTCTGTCATGTCAACTGCAGCTGATACCATGTGCCCTATGGCTGAATAGTTCTTTGCATACTCAGAACATGATTGAGGATTCCAAATACAAATCCATTGTATTCTATTTCAACGTTGGATACTTCCTCTGTCCAATTCTTCCCAGTCTTGAACTTCCAGTGGCTGCAGGAGACTAAAAAGAGGAAGAACAGAAATAAAAAATAATATTCCGTGAAGGTGTCACGCTGGACACAAAATTAAAAAAAAATTGGCATAAAGTTTTGAATTGAAACATTTAATTTAAACATTTAAACAGTGGCCAGACTGGTCTTTGTGCACATTAAACTCTACATGGAACAATCCAGATTAAGCTGGTAAAGCATAAAATCATGTTGTGTTCAAAGTATGGAATCACAGAGTGGTTTGGGTTGGAAGAGAATCTAAAGACCATCTAGTCCCACTCCCCTGCCATGGGCAGGGACACCTTCCACTAAACCAGGTTGCTCCACAACCTGGCCTTGAACACTTCCAGGGATGGGGCAGCCACAGCTTCTCTGGGCAATTTTGGATAATAAAAATAAGGCAAAGTAAAGATGAGGCCTTTACTCACTTGTGCAAATTGAGAGGGATTGTAGAACGGGACTGCTCCTGCTGAAGGTGCCCCCGAGGGAGGTGCAGTGGCAGGCTGCAAAGAGAATACTGAAGTTAGAGAAGGGCAGAGCTTTGCTGCCTTCCAAATGTGGTTTGCTGGGTTATACAGAGCAAATATTCACAGAAATAATGCCAACAACATGGAGAGCACAGCATATTGTAACAACTGCAGAGTGCTGGTACAGTTTGCATCCAGATCTAGAATATTACTTGCTTAATGTAGGAATTGGCCAAACAATGCCACACATGCATAAACTGTAAATAGCTCTGAAGATCCAAAGCATGCAAAACCAACACAAGACACCAGTGCAACTTCACTGAATTAGTACCTTCTGCCTTTGTTAGTACACCTTAGGGCTTGCCCCAAAATAAACACTCTACATCAAGTTTTGCTTTACTAAGAAATATCAGAAAGGTTTGTGCCACCCCTTTGTGGTGACCCCACAGCTCTGGAACTTACAGTAGAGATGAAGCATTCCTTTAATTCCTACAGGGACTTTTGCAGATGGTTTGTTATCAATTTGAGACTGGCAGCAGCAGAATGACTAAGTTTTGCTTGTTTGTGTCTTTTTAGATTTGTTGTACTTCATTTGCGGATTTTTGTTTGTTTGTTTTTGTTTAAAAATCAACTGACTTCTTTAGTATCCCAGGAAAAAAATGGTGAAATCATTATGTGAATCTCTTAAGAACATAAACAAAAAGCATGCTTGGATTACATGCACTCATAAATACACAAAACTGAAGACCCTGTTTGAGTGTAAAAAGGAACACTACATCATTGGCTACTTTTAATGGTATTTCAGTGAAATGAGAAGAGGGGGGAAATGAGTAAAAGTAGCATTAGTAGTTGAGCAAATGCAAAATAAAGAGGGGGAAAGTAAATAAGTTAACATAAATGAGAATGGCCAGCCACATGTACCTGATTAAAATGCTGGCTTACTTCACGTGATAATGAACTCATTGAACTAGAGCGCGAAAGCTACAAAACAGCAAGAACACACAAATACAAAAAAACACAAATAAAAAAGTCGTCATGCATGTCACTGCCCCAAGCTTTCAGTTGTTTTATTTAATTGTAAAAGCCTCACTGCCAAAGGTTAAACCAACTTCAAGTTAAAAAAAACAACAAACCAAAATGTAAAGCCAGAAGTTAGTTTAAATCAAAAGGACTTCTTAAAAGCACAAAATTATGTAGATATAGAAAACATTTAGTAGGACCAAAGGTAATGTTACTCTGCCTGGCACACAGCAATCTATTCTCCTTGTGTCTTGCATTTAATATTAGTGAAATTATATGCATGCATGGAGGCAAGAAGAGATCCTCAAACTGCTACTGACATTTTACTCTGAAAAAGGCTTGTAAAAGCACTATGAGTAAAGATCACATCACAAAATGTAGGACATGGAGGTTGAACTTCTCATGTGGGCTTAGAGGTCTTTTCTGTACAATTTTGGAGGCACTCATATTCCACCTTGGCTACTCATCAGCAACTGAAGCAGTTACTTGTTTTTGATGACCCATAGTAAGTCCCCTACAAATTAATGGTTAAGATATGCTGTAAAAGTCAGTAACTACTTTGCATCAAGCCTTACCTCGCCTGATTGGGAGCCATCAGGGTTAGGAACAGGGAGTCCAGATCCAGGAGGAAGGGCTGCAGGGTTTAAGTACTAAAGAGAAACAAGGCAATTCTGTTTATCATCATTAGTACAATGCTATTTCACATTTCTGTTACAGATCTCACTGAAGGAAAACCTTACAATACATCAAGCAGATGAAACATGTAGTATAACATTCCTATGTTCCTGGTCTCTTTCCTGGCAAATATTGCACCCATGGAAAATGCAGCCCTGCCAGATTAGGAAACACAACTCTCATGGGGTTCCCACTTCCATTTTCACTTGAATTTCTCTTCTCCAGTTCTTTAAGTAAAATGTTAAACCACAATCCTTACAACAACATTCTTTACGTGTTGTGGCTGTGAAACTACTACTCAGAATCATGGGGTTCTTAATCAGAAGTTTGAATTATATCTACAAGACATTCTTTCTAACTCACCTCTGGTTCCACAGCTGCAGCAGGATCTGTGTTGGTTTGGTTTGCAGCTGGTGTGTGCTCTGCTGCACCACTCCCTTCCATTGGCTGGGATTCCCCTGGAACTACAGAGGAAATAGGATTTAGCCAAACACACCATACCCATTAATAGCCATAAAACCTCTCTACAGTTGTATCCAGGTGACACACCTGAGTTTGGAACAAACACATTGGCAGGAATGGGCATTGGTGCCAAGGGGGCAAACAGGTCTGATGGGGCAGGAACTGCTCCACTTGACTTGGTTCCACCTGGATTCAGCACATCCACATAACGGGCTCTGCTTCCAGCTACAATGGGAAAAGGCAGAAATAACAGAAATAAGCCTTGTGTTAGGCATGCCTATTTCAAAGAGTTTGCTGGTTAAAGCAGCTTTCAGAATCATAAAATAACACTCCAGGGACAGAAACAGTAATACCCAAGTCATGATGCAGTCATGACAGCAGTCACAGTGCAAGAGCTGGGCACAAGCAAAGCCAGCAACAGCCACAGCTCCACTGGGTTGCCAATTGTTCCCAAACAACTCCAGAAAAGCCAAGGCTTCTGTCTTCCCATTTCATGCCAGAAAAAATCTGAATTCTTCCATACTTTGAGCACCAATGTTATCTGTTACCTGCTCTTCTGGAGAACATGTTTACTGAGGCACCAGGTGGGCCTCCAGGTCCAGGTGGAGCAGCCTGAGGAACTTTAGGGAATCCTGTTGGAGGTGGTGGTGGAGGTTTACTCTGCAGGAAGAACAAAAAAATCCAATCACATCGTTGACTAAGAATTTTAAACCAAATATCTGCCTGACTTCTTTCCTTACCTATTGCAGAGCACAGGAAATTGGGTCTATAAACCAGTATTTCTCATCTCCCACGTGATACCTTAACTAATGCCAAGGGATTTCTACAACCCACCTACACTCACTCAAAGGAAACAACAACAGTGGTTCTTATAATTTGTTTGGTTTTAGACAGATCCTCAAATGACAAGGATGGATGGGAGGTGTGATTTTCTTTTTGCTGTATAATGCATCACATTTGTAAAACTAGATTCTTCCCATCTTTTCCCTTATATTCTGTTTGCAGCTTTCTGTTTTCCATTTAGAAAAATCAAGACTCAGATTTTTACCTCTTCTTCTGGTTCATCCAGATTAACCCAGCGTTGTTTCTGTTCATCCCAAACAATCTACAAGAAAAACCATCATCAAAAATTAAGAAGTCAAAGCAAGATGTTAAAAAAGACTAAATTGTAACCAATTTTCTTTTAAAAGCCAGTCTTGGAATAAGCGTAATCTTCAAAGTTTTACAAGCATTTGTTTACTTGTCAAAACTACATTCATCTGTCATCCAGGAGAACATCTGAACAAATTCAAGTGTATAAAAGATTTTGTGATCTTACTGATTTGTTCTTGTCATCTGGCAGGTGAGCCTCATTCTTTCCTTTTCCCATCAGCCAGCGAAACCAGGTTCCACCAGTCTAAAAGGAAATTAATCCAGTCAGTTAATTCTCTCACCACTGTCTTTACAAGCAGGTTAAAAGAAACATTCATGCAACAAGCCATTGTCTGTTAGGGGTTTCAACTCTGAGCCCAGAGTTGCACCTAAGAAATTGAAATAAAGTTTAGTCACAATCTCTTAAGTCAGTTCCCCAGATCAGGAGTTACCACATGTTGTTTACTTTGAGAAGGTTTTACCTTTCTAGGTGCTGCCTCCTTTTTTGTTTCCTTTTTAGTCTCCTTCCCTGCAGGAACAGAGGGGGGAGGAGGAGAGGGCTGTTTTGCTGCAGAGTTGGATCTCTCTCGTCCTGCAGAATGAGCAGAAGACTCTGAGGTTGTTCGGGATCTTTGCCCGTAGCCCTGTTATTACAAATGGACAGGAAAGGACAAAGTTGTCACTGCTGGAGTCATGGATTATATTTCATCTTGCTATACAAATTCCTGCTTTGAAAAGTTCATAATAGGAAGAGATACAAAAGTTCATAAAAATAAACCTAAAGATGGATCTTCGCCCTGGTGTCTGGTTAGATATAAAGACAGGGCATAAATAATAAATGCATTTGTATATATTAAAAATATGCATCATAAATGCTTAATAAACAAGCAGCTAAGTATCTGACACAACATTCATTTTTTTATAAAGAACTTCCACACAACTAAAGACATTTAATCTGGTTCTATGGGGACTTCTAAAAATTAAGCTTCAAGTCTTGCTGAAGAGCCCCCAAATCCTGTTGTGTTTTCATTGTGCTGCAATGCAGCTGCCACGTGCTGAAGAGATGTATGAAAGAAAGATACCATGCTGGCCATTCTGCCATAGAAATCCTCCTCTCTCTGTTCAGGGAAGGAGTTTTGTGAGGGAGACTCTGGGGCAATTCTCTGCATTCCTTAAGAAAAGAAAAATTAGATTACGTTACCAGGGGCACAACAATAACAAACCAACATCCAAAAGCCCCCAAGTTCCACAATAATTTTAAGGCAAAAGTTTTCATTGGTTATGAATCTTCTTCTAGAAAGAATCTGGTCTTTTAAAGAACATGAAAGGCAGTTGCTGTGAATTTTTTCCCCTCCTGCAGGGATTTGTGTTTATTCTGAACACAGGCCAGAGTGGGCTGAGGGATTCAATGACCAGTATGGAGCAGGTAAGGGTTCTTCATATCTCAAACTCTGCTCTCCCAACTTGGGTATTCCTGTCTCCACTTGGTCAGGTTCTGCTGCCACAGAACTAAAATGTGTCAGGGCCCTAGAAGTTCATGTCTACAGGGAGAAATTCCTGAGGCTCCTGCCACAGACCTTGCAAACAGAACTGCCAATCCCCATGAACTGAGGGATTACCTGTCAGGGTCTAAATCGTGATCTGCTGAGTCTGATCTCACTTTTACAGCAAGCCAAACAAGCAGGATGAATATTTTAACATTCCACAGATGTTTCTGTACCATAACATGGTGGTTTTAAATCTTATTACCCAAAACTTGACCTACTATTTTCTAAATATGGAGGTATTTTGAATTATTCCCCAAAATATTCTATTCCTTTTATAAGGAAGGAAAGCTGTTTAAAGATCCCAGACCTGTTTCCAGGTTTGTCTGCTCTTCTGGCCGCGGTTCAGTTTCCTGTGGTGGCCCTCCTGGTGGTATTGTTGAGCCTAAATATACTGGGGATGGTTCAGTTCCATAAGGATTTGAAAATCCTGGAGGTGCAAAGCCAGGTCCTGGGCCAAGAGGCTGAGGAGCCACTGGATAGAAAGGGACACTTCGGGTTTCTTGGTCACCAGGAGGAATCATGGCAGCTGAGCCATCAAGGACAGCCTGAGGTACTGCAGAATGAAAAAACCAGAGTTAAAATGAAACATAAATTCCAGCATGAACCTTTCACCCTGTGAGTGATACAATGCAGAAGTGAAATCTCACTGTTCCAACCAGCCTCGGGTGGTTTCTGGTATCAGAAACCCGAAACGCTTCTTTTCTCTCGGTCCCAAAGGATATGAAACACTGACCTGAAGGCATCAGCTGCACGCTCTGCATCTGTTGAGCCATATTGGGTAACAAGGATGCCAACAAGGCATTTTCAGCAGCAGGACCCACGTCACGGCCACCTCCTCCGTCACACTGACTCGCACGGTCCAGCTCTGAGCTCGGGGTGCTGCACTCGTATGGGGGGGGAGTGGATCTGTCTGTGTTATAAGCTATTGCACCCTCCTGCACAAAAAAGCAAGATGTTATTCCCTGTACCAGACATTCAGTCCACGGGGAAAACAGAGAAAAGGAAATCTTCTGTGTGAAAACAGCACAAGGGGTATTTTAGTGTTCAGTTGAAAAATGAGTTATCAGCCATTTATTAGCCAAGTTCAAATAACTTAAAGGGTTTATTTGTTTTTAAATTGAAGCAGTTATTAGCTCAAGGTTTTAATTTCTAAAAGTTCTCTTTAAATAAATGGTAACTATTTCTTTGCTGTAACAATCTAGCAACACTAATTCACACACAGTTTCTTTTTCTGGCAAGCAGATCCCCTGCTTAGAGCAGGACTTATTGCAGCCTAATGAGTCTTGCAGTGCTCCTGTGCATTTTGGTACTAAGAAAAGCCTTCTCAGACAGCACAATTTTAACTAGTCTATATTGAATTTCAGGGCACTAAAGTGTAGTAAGTCCACTTGGTTTAAATCACAACACTTGCAATTTATGACATGAATATGTAAAGACACTTCATATATTTCTGTAATTAACAGGATAAAGAAAACTATTAGAAAACCTGGATTTACACTAATCCTTCAAAGAGAAAACTTCATGTTGAAAAGTACATTCTGTACCTTGATCTGTCCATCCACGTGTCGAAGTGTTACTAACCAGGAAGGTTCAATAAAAGATTCCTGTTCTGGCTTTTCCTTTATCTGTGGGTCAAACAGGCGCAGTTGGGATGACATCTAGAGAAAGGAATCATTGCAAAGGGTAAGTTCACCAGCCAACACCAGGCAACTTCAGCCACAGCTTCCCACTTACACTGTGAAGCCACAAATACTTAATTCTTCCTCATGTTACCTGGATTAGCTGGCCAATCAGTACAGGTGAATAGTAATGTGGATCTTTAAGGACAGTTCTGGAAATCACTTCACAATAATGGAAAGCCTGAGCAGCCAGTCCCATCTCAGCCAGTCTGCAAGCATAGATGAATTTGAAAACCTGGGGGATGCAAGCAGAGAAATAAACCAAGTGATCACAACACTCTGAGAAGTATCAAGTGAAAGGCAGTCTGACATTTCAGCCAAAAGCTCAACTATCCCATTATCACATCTGTACTAGGCAGGGAAAAAAAAGTTTGTGAAAAAGCATCCAATTCTCCTCTTCCACCCAAAGTATTCAATGGAAGTTATCAATGTATCTACTGCTAGTGGCAACAAATGCTGCTGGATTTTAATTTTGGGATAACCAGTTACAGAAACAAGATTTAAAATTCAGAAGTTCTGGATGTAGGGATGATAAAAGTGAAAAGAAAATATAAGTGACAACAGGAAAACAGCTATATGGCACTATGTTATGAATTACATAAATACTTGCTATGCTGAATACAGCACAGGAGAGATTAAATCCTTGTGTGAAATCTGACAATATAAAACCCAATCCAAAGCAGAAACAGCTCTTCACCTGGAAATTGGGCAAGCAGCCAGGCTGACTTCCCAGTGACTGTGCATATTCATAGGCTTCTGTTCTCTGAATGGCTTCATTGGTAGCAAACTTTAAAAATGGCAAACTGTTGGGGAACAGGAGAGGAAAGTAATATTTGAGTTTATATATGCTGACAGTAAACACAGACCTGTCAATCAGAAATAAAGTCTGATACAAAACTCTGCTGACACACAATATCAACAACTCAAACAATGACAGGGTATCAAACAGTTATCTCAAGACCACCTGTGGCTAGGAAGGATAGCAGAAGCAGTCTCTCCAACTTTCATTTTTCCATCTTAAAAGTTTGTTTAAAAAAAAGAGGAAAGCCTAACCTGTGATTTGATCCAATTAGGACAAGCTTTGTTGTCTTCCTTGTGTAAACTCCAAACCCAACTTGGGCCATAAGGTAACAAAAATGAGCAGCATCCAGGAGGCCTTTGGAAGCTGCAGAGAAATCAATGACAGAACTCAGGATATTTCAGTGGCTCATTATAACTCAGTGTCCTCTATTGTTTGGCTTTGTATTCAAATACCTTCATAATAGAGACAAGGCCACATAAAACTGTTCCATTTTATATTTTAGACAGCAACGACTTTTTTCCCAAAAAATAAGTTGAGTAACAGAAAGGTTTTCCTTCTGTCATCACCCTGTTCATTCCCCAAGAGTTACCAAGAGTGTCTCCCATGGTAGCAATGGTCCTGGATTCCAAGTCCACATTATTGGTCAAGTTGGATAACACCATTGCTAGATGAGGCCTCCAGTCTCCCCATTTCTCATCTCCACAGCACTAAAATTAGAAGAATTACTTAGTCAAATCAGTGACTGGAGCTCTGCATGGGTAAGTGTTTCAGCCTAAAAAGGACCAAGACAACTTATCTGACATTCTAGGAAAGCACATGGAAAGATTTCTGTTGGGAACTCCACTGCTCACTGGAGCTCCCACTTGAATCTTACCGTGGATGCAGCTGGCATCCTCCCAGACATGAGCTGGTAAACAGTCTGCAGAGGGTCATTAATTGGGAGACTGTTGGCAAACCTACAGAGATGTTACAGGGAAAAACAAAACACAAACATGGGTTAAGCAGTTAAAATGTGCTTGAACCCTCAGTGGTAATTAACCCAGCTTAGATCAGGAGGAAGTGCTGTCTGAAAACACCACACTGAACAAGCATTTGCCCAGTGGATAATGTTCAAAAGCAAAACATCACTAGTGAACTGGATCTGTCATTCCAGTATCAGTTAATCCAAGGTAGGAAAACCTCAGGATCCTCCCCAAGCCAGATTATGAGACTTAGTACATGATCTCACAAGCTCAGGGAGCTGAGGGAAGTTTTTCTGTCTACAAACAAACCGTGCATGAACACATCTACTTCTTTCAGGCAATGAGGGTGAAGGTAGCACAGTTATTTGGCTTTAACAAAGCTGACAGTGGGTTTGGCAGCTTTTTCCAAGCCTGACTAACAGCACCTGTCAAGCAAAGCCACAGATGACAGTGATCAAATGTCCCTTGAATGAAAGGAGTGGCACAGAATAACTTCTCAGGTTTACGTTTATAGCCAGAAGGCCCCAAATAAAAAGTAGCAGATGACAAATGAACACACAGGTAAAATTAAACCAAAATTCTTGCATGAACTACTAAGGATAATGCACGATTTTGACACTAGGATTTCTGAGCACCAAGTCCCTACCTCCTCAGCAGAACAGGCAGTCAAATTCTGTTAATCAACAAGCAAACCAGTACCTGGTCATCACTCTTGCATGTGTTCTGCTGTCCATTTTGCTGGCAAGCAGCAGAGCATGACCCCACAAACCATGCTTCATGGCAGACTCCAAAGCATCCTAAATGATACAAAAATTAGTTTCCTGGGAATAGCTTAACATACTATTCAGATAAACAATGACTGTTTTACAGTGGTACTTTGTGATCAAATGAAAATACATTTGTCAAGATAACAGCTAACACATAACTATAATTTTGCTTTAACTATAAACTGTAGGGCTTAACATTTTTCTCTATCAGTGTAGTGCAGTGCCAAGAAGTACTATATGCACTATAAGTTGCAAAATTCATTTTAATTGATGCTAAGAGCTTAAGAGTTTGTGAAATAAGTAAACAAATTAAGACACATGCAGTGTTTGGAACACCAGAAGCACTCACCTTCTTGCGGCCATAGAGCAGCAACTCCCTGAATCTCTCAGTCTCTTTCTCAAAACTGTCAACTGTGGTTAGAAGATTATCAGTGAGAAATGAGAGCTGGGCTTCACCAGATTCCTCTTCCACTTGTTCCAGAGCCTCATTAGTGAAATCAATCAAATTTGCCTCATTAGGGGACTTCCCAGGAAGCCACACTGTTTTATGATCTCGGAGCAAAAGTTCAGCCAGGTCTGTTCCCACAACAGTCTGTAAGTGTACGGAGAAAACAAAAATAAAAAAATCTGTTTGCCTTCACTTTATTTGTTACTTCAACAACAATGTGTGAATATCAGCACCTCTGAGCACCTGAGGACAAGTGCCCTGTTTGCCTGTGTGAACTATTCCAAGAGAAGTCACTATACACATATTACTGACTTTTACATAAATACCATTCGTGTATAAAATACTTTAGGGTAGATAAAACCTCAAGCAGTGAGACATACCCCATTCTGCCTGCACAACAGCACAATAAAGTCCCAAAGCAGACTTGCAGATTCTTTGTCGATGAGATTTTCATTCTTAAAGCACTGTGTAGCTTTACTCTGTGCAAAATTAATAACATCCACTTTATGGGTGTCATCCCTGAAAAAAAATTAAAAAATAAAAAAGAAGCTTGCAATGAGACAAATGTAAACATTCAGGTCATTATGGTGATTAGTATAAGGAATAAATTTAAAGCTCATGTGTTATTTAAGCAGGTGAAAAGGCACAGATATTTTAATTAAGTTTAAATCATGTCATTTACAGGCAAAGAAATGCTCAGTGAAGAACTGAATTCTGAATGCATGAAAGTTATTTCTGAAAATTGTAGGAACATACTTAGCAAGAGGACCAGGAAACGCTCTCATCTCTTCTTGCTCTGGAGAATGTTGTAACATAGTCTAAAACACAAATATAATCTGTAAGAAACTCCTATAACCATGAATTTTGCTTTTCTAACAGTAAAATCCCCAGTGTAAACCCCCCAGTGTAAACCCCATAGTGTAACCAAACCTATTGCTCTTAAACAAAAAAACAAAGGGTGACCTGCAACCTGCACAAGGATAACAAATGATGAAATCTACTTAATGTGGAAGTTATTCTGTACATCATCCTCAACAAAATTATAAGGAACTGGATCATCTGATCATGACTGCACCATCTCTCAGAGGAAAAGAACTTTTAAAGGTACTGTTTTCTTATGATTACAGCCCAAACAGATAAAGATACTTATTAAAAAAAGTAAGTTCCCCCTTCCCCTTCCAAAAGAAAGGCCTTTATTCCATCCCCTCCCTTTTTTCCTTTTAAACTTTACCTCCATGCTGTGTATTTCAACCAGAGCTGGCTGGCCTTCAGAGGGCAGGTTTGGCAGTGCTTTTATTAAGAAGCCCCCGGGCCCAAACCTGGCACAGATATGAGGCACTGAAAATTTCTCAGGCGTTGAGGGTCTTAAAGGTGCTGAAATGGGAATTAAAAGTCAAGTAAGAACAGGTAACCTGTCTTGCAACTCAGTAAACTTGCTGACGTATTTATCCAATTCAATAATCCTGCAGTGTTAGTGGAAAATACCCTGCTATTCAATCTGGCTAAACTTTATAAGCAACAATTAACCAGTTCCATTATAGTCCCAAACATCTAAATAATTCCAAAGTCCCACATCTGAAGATCTGCAACAACCAGAACAAAAATAGACTATAGAACTTTAAAATCCACTTATTTTTTTCAATGCAAGGGCTTTGACTGTTTGTATCAGATACATTTCTGTAATCTCTGTACAAATATATAACACATCCTCAAAGAGCCAGCCAAATATGTCAACATCTTTTGGAAAAGCTCTTCCAGAGGAAGTGTTTTGTTCTACATAAAAGGCTAATGGAAAAATCTGAAGTTTCGGTTAAACTATCATTCCCTGTGAAGCACAACCACTGTACTTAAAAATCTACCTAAAAAGACAGTTACAAATAGAAGCTTAATAGCAAAGAGTCTGGTACTCCTGATCTGTGATACACCCAGGTTTCAGCAGCAAGTTACCCTTCTACTGAAATGGAAACAAATCTTTGTTCATGTATAGATACACTGTAAAACAGCATTTTATCCTGTTAACAGGCTCAATGCATACAGGAAAGGCATCTCATACACTACAAATACAACCAGCAGGGCAAAGTCCTAGTGGTAGAGACCCTCCCAAGCACAGTCAGTGCCTTCCCTCCTCCTTCCCCAGTGTGCCCATACCTTGTTCCACAGTTCCCCATCCAGCTTCAGCTGGGTAGCCATAATCTGGAAAAGCCTGTTGTCCATCATAGCTGGCATCATATCCTCCATATGGATAATCTGTGTGGAGGGACACTGCCTGGGCAGTGGTTTCATAGGCAGTGGCTGTTAGATCGTGATTACTCCTATACAGCTGGCTCTAAACAGATCATATTAGTGAGTGTTAGAGAGCAGGAAGCCACACAAAGCAAGCAGGACAGCAGACAGTGGGCATGCCCTCCTAACAGCTCTGATTCTGTCTGTAAACCAGGCCCACTGCATCACTGCCTTGGAGAAAGCCACCCTGCAGGACAGTCTGTGCTGCAGCAACAGGCTACAGAATAAAATTAACATATCTTTGTGTTCTCCCTCACTGTTTTTACCATCATCTGATTTGACAAATCCAAGCATGTTCAGTTTGCTCATGCGAATTTTGTGAAAAGTAAGATTATAGAACAAGCTGTGTTTCCAGCAACTGTGGGTCAGAATCAACCTTCACCTCTGCTCTGACAGACAGAAAATCTCCACTGATTAAACTTGATGAATACCCAAATGACTAAAAGATTAATGCCTAAATGAGCCCTCATACTATTTCCAATACTACTAAATGAATTGGAGGTCAGACTGGAAATCACCTGAACTTCCAAGAAACATGATGAACCAACACATGAGACTATGGATAAAATGACTCATTCCACTACCAAAGACTCTACATCGAAAATTAGCCAAATATTCTCTGATGTTTTCAGGTAAATGTGCTTATGGTGTAAGTGGATGAGTAATCAGTTAGATTTAGTCAAAATAACATCATACAAATATGTAGTTAAAGCTTTAACAGATCCAAAATTCAGTAATATATTCATGCTTGCAATGAGAAAAACATGACACAAAGCCAGGCACACTGTCCACTACAGCCGAGCACAGGGAAGGCAAAGAGAGGTCACAAACAGCAAAGGGGTTCAGTAGAGCAAATTTTCCATTTGTGTGTGTGGCAACTGGCACAGCTGAGTGCTGATTTTGCTTAAAGTTCTCTTGACAACTGTGATAAATATTAAGTTCAAAACTATATCATGAAAGAGTCTCAGATTAGAGAATAAAACCTTTCAAAACACACATCCCCCAAGCCGACCCCGGAAATATTTTCCTATTTCCAACGTTTCACCCACCCCAACAGAGAAAGACCCAACTCAGCTGGGCCAACACTCGGTGTGTGCAGCTGGGACTCACTTGCTGGGAGCGGGAGCTGAAGCTGCTCTGGCGGCTGTGGACGCTGCGGGAGCTGCGCAGGCTGTGCCCGGAGTGCTCGCTGTGCACACTGCGCCGCTCAAACTCGTCCCCATAAGGATCCCTCGGGGGCTCCGAGTCATCGTCAAAGCTCCCAGTGAAACGGGGGTCGTACCTCCAGTTGTCCTCATATCTGTCACTCCTGGAGAACAAAGGAGGCAAAAATGAGCACGGCCACTCCTATCCCTGAGGGAAGGAAGAGGCTGTCAGGCCAGCTGTGCCTCACTTCAGGAGGGCTGTTCAATCACTGCCCAGGCTGAGGTTGTTATTACAGTGAACAAACTGATGTTGCTTCAAGGAGTTCATCTAGAATATTCAAGATCAAGACCAACATCATACTCTGGGTCTGTTCTAAAAACCCACAGAATGTTCAACTGGTCTGAAAACAAGGGCTTAAATCCTTCTCTCGGAGTCATGTGACAGCTCATCTGCTTTTCCTCAGTGACCTATGTTAAAGCTACAGAAAGGACTGGCAACATGTACCTGTGAAATAACACTGCAGTTTAATCGTCTGTTATAGAGAATGCTGAGAGCATTTTACTTATAAAGCTGCATGATATCCTGAAATTCTGATTCCAAATACAACTACTGCAATGGTTCATAAATTTTGAAGGCTTTGGAGTAGAACTTCAGAAAATATATTAGGGCACACACAGAATCTCAGCCTTCGCCTTATCATCACTGTCATAACTCCATTTTCTGGTGGCACACTTGACTATGGGGGTCTCAACCCTGAAGAGACCAATACCAGATTCTCCACCTCCACTTAAACACACACACCTCAGCCCTGTGCTGCCCCAGGTCTGGGAAGAGCACTGAAAGAGCATGGATCAAATGGACAAACCTGCTGCCATATGGATACGCCTCTCTCTTCTGGTAAGGGTTGTGTTCAGCATCATACCAATACCTCTGGTCATAACCTCTGGGATCTCTGTACCTGGGGTCATAGGCTGAAGTGTATCGTTCCCAGCGACTTGGATCTTCGGAAAAGAAAAAGAAATGGTCCAGCCATTGCCTGCAACCTTTTTCTACTCTTTTTCTTTGATTATATGCTGTTTTGGTTCTGAAGCACAGAGCAAAGTCAAAGTAACGTACTTAAAGCTACACAAATATGCCCACCAATTCTTAGTTAACTCTCTACGAAATTCACTTCACAAGTCTGCCTGCAGGTCACACACCAAGGGCACACCCCAGAGAGTGGCAGGCTTGCAACAGATCAAGCAAAACTATTCTGCACACTTTCACAAAGGAAAGGTAAACTGAGGGCTGATAGTGAGGAAAACACAACTTGCTTTATTTTCTGTTTACTACTTCTACTAAATAAAAAACACACAGGAAGGATGGCAAGGCATTAGGAACTGAGTGGGCCCAAAGGTCAATTTTCAGCAAGTATAATTTCATTCTTGCTGGTTGTGGAAAGGATATCAATGGTATTAACACGGAAAAGTACAATAATTCTCTGATCTTAAAGTTCCTCTTCCCTGTAAATTATTATCTAAACCTGCAATTTTCTATAGAAAAAATCAGAGTTAACTTTGTCACCTTACCTCCATAATCATATGAATTTGGGTAATAGCCTGAATAATAATCACTCCATCCGCCTTTTCCATAATAATCTTCTGCATACCCTTGCCTGAAAGAAAGCACACAAGTATAAAAGGTTACTATTCCTCCTTTAAGCTCTTCTAAATTCAGCAGGAGATGGGAAGAACTGTATGTTACCATTGATTAGGCAGTTTCATATTTAAAATAACATATTTTCAGGAAATCCAGGAATCATAAAATGAAGACTTTAGAAACCAATACATCACTAAATTGCTGTGTGCCATGAAAAGCTAACAACCCTTACTATACAATAATTTAGTGGCTTTGAAAACTGCTTTGGTGATAAGTTTAATTACTTACAGACAATCACGAGAACTACTGCTATAATTAGCATCCTTTGAACCATCTCAACAGAGAAGTCAATAATTTAACAATTAATGGAATAATTGCTCCCTCAACTTTAACAGTGTTTTATTATACACTGAATAATTCACTTATGGTGAAGAAAATACTCATTTTACAGAGCCCATGTGAGAATGCTGACTGTTCAAACAAACAGAACGAGCAAAAGAACCTGATGAAAACCAACACATCAAAGTGAGAGCCAGTGCATACAAAAAGACGATTAGAATTCTTCTGACAGAAAAAGAAAGATGTGGCCATTACTTGAAAAATCACAAGCCTTTGTTATATACCATTTTGAAGTCATCATCCTACAATTTCTGATGAAAGCCAGAAGATGAACAGTAAATGAAGAAAGTAGTGTGTACATGTATGGATGTACACATATAGGTATATACCCATGTACATATACATGGATGTTTGTACCTACATAGGTGTATGTACTCTCTTAACACATATGTTCACATACACACACAGGAGGTAAAGATACTTAATGCCAGTGTGGAATGATGGGAACTGTTGTAGAGGAACATGCTACTCTACAACTGGTCCTACAAGTGACAGTGTAAGCTCCAAAGTGGCCAAGCAAGTCAATGGATGCTCCACCCAGGAGTGTGGGAAGTCTGCTAACACAGCACTTACTCTGCAGAGGAGGAGGTCTGATCGTATCAGATCAGGTTTTTCCACCCAACCAAGTCTTCCCAGTCTCCTTCAGAGAGATCTCAGTCTCTTCCCCAAACAGAGTTTACAAAGCTGTATCAACACTGGCACATCAAGGGCAGGTTCCCCACACAGCTCTGGTGCCCTGCAGACACCCCACAGCCCACATCTGACTGCACTGGCAGCCACACATCAACACTGACAGAGCTCTGTAACAGGCTTTGATCTGCCAATGCCACATTCAGGAACACAGGAACTTCAATCTCTTCTAAAAATAGTATATAAGAAGAGAACATGTCAGGAACTGCTACTAGAGGTTTTCATCTCATTTCGAATTCTCACAGTACTTATATTCACTTCATAGCATTACAAAAGTTATCACATGGAGCTACAGTCACTGTTTCGTGCTTCTCAAGACCAAAATACATCTATATTCCTCTGGAGGTGGTAAGCAAAATATTATTTTTAATCTGATCACGGCTCCGTGACTGAACTACCAACAACAGACAATTACTACAAAGGATTTCTTCATTTCCAGACAGGTAACTGGGGTTTCTCTATTGAACACCTGCAACCCCTGCAGCAGATAACAACAGGAACATTTTGTTTTTAATTTGAAGTTCATACAAATCACTTCTACAATAACCATGAAAACGACTAGAGATTTCATTTCTGCTTCTAATATTTTCAAGTGGCATCTGAACACATTTTTTCCCTCTTCAAATTTTAACCAGACAGATCAAGGCTTTTTAAGTTTTCCTATTCAAAACCTGCAGTGTGTGAAACATGCCCACATAGCACCTTTCCTTCACAAAGCATAGCCTGGGAGATTTGTGAGAATGCTCACCCATAGCTGAAGGGCTCATCAGATAAATGAACCTGACACAGCACCAGAATGTTGTCACCTGACTCACCACTCTCTCTTCTGGACACCTCAAACACTTGCAGATCACTAGGCCACACCACGGTGCTTTCAAGGCAAATCCCACACCAATGAGCAAAAGTGCCATTTATTAACAGAACGAGGGGCCACTGCTTAAGTGCAAGCCAGAAAATAAATGAGTATTGATTAACAAACCCACGGCCTGCATTGCTCTTTCACAGCACAAACCTCAGTACTGAGGCCATGGCAGCAACGTCCTGCCTGGCAGAAAAAGCAACAACCCCCAGGGAACTGAAGAAAAGGAACAACAAGGCTTTAGCAACAGAAAGGGCTGGGGAATTGTATCCTTTTCAGACATGGCATTTGATACTGCCTGTTCCTATGGCAGCACACGAGGAGGTTTCGAATTCCTCACTGTGGATTGTGCTATAAACCTTCACCAGGCATCCCCACACTCCCTGCCTTGGGGTATTCCAGATCTCTGCTCAATTTAGGAATTGCATACCTAGAAGGAGGTCTCTCAGAGCAGTGACTGGCTCTGGAACTGGGACGTTCAGGCTCGGGGTACCGATAGTTCCCAGGCTCCATGTAAGCAGTGCTGGTGCCGTCGTAGTGTCGGTACCGTGGGTCGTACTGTCCATAGCTGTCCTCCTGGAGAGGAGATAGACACTCAAGGTAAGAGGTTTCCCACCTCCCAAAAGAAGTTAAAACCAAAGAAATCACCATGCACCCCACAACTGTGATACCTGAAGAGATGAACTATAGTTTATCTTTCAACACCTGTTGTGGCAAATTATAGCCAAGTCTATCAATATTCTAAATTTAAGAAAAAAACACATTATGTGTGGACTAAAGGCAGTTCAACCACTCTACTAAACCATCAAGCAGATAGAAACCAAATCTGAGCACCTGGACAACCTCAGCACTTATAATTGCCAACTTTTTCCAAAGAACCAAACAAATTGCTATAATGCGACATCTGTGCCAACTGGAATTGGTATCAGCAACTACTTCAATTTCCATAATCTTTCAACTCAAGTTTTGTTACTCCTATCTGGATTTTCCCTGCACTTAAGGAGAATGCTGTACCGAATGTTGATTGTGGCACAACTGTCTAAAGTCAAACTCAAAGATGAAAATTAGTAACACATGCTAAGGGGAAGGAAGAGAAAAATAAAAATGTACCATGTAATACAGGTGAGCTGCTGTCCTGGGGTCTGCAGGAGGATAAGGCGGCGGATACGGAGGCTGATAAGCATCGTAAGGATGTCTGTAGTAGTAGTAAGGGTTCTGGGGTGGACCAAAGGCATCCTGAGGAGTCTGAGGCAGGGATGGACGCTGCAGGTCTTGCTGCACGCTGGGTGTGCCTGACTGACTGGAGGTGGCAGAAGGGGCTGTGGCAGCTGGAGCGCCCAGCGGCTGTTCCGACCCTGGCTGCTTCCCAGGACTCGTCTGGTCGTATCTTGTTGGCTGGGCTGAACTTGCCTCCTGGGGACCCCCAGGCTGAGGACGGTTACCCAGCACCTGGTTCTCCCCCTGAGGCACAGCCTTAGTCCCTGTGGAAACCTGGGAGTCTGAAGCAGCTGAGGACTGCCCAGGTGTTGGCTGCTGCACTGGAGCTGCTTGCATTTGTGGTTGAGGTGGCAACACTCCCTGTGCACCTCGCTCTGAGACAGCCTGATGCTGCACGTCTTTTGTCACCTGTTGATAGAAATGTTGTTTGTCAGGCACCTCGGGATGCACCTGAGCAGCACCACCAGCTGCCTGTTGTACTGGGCCACCGGATTGATTGTGCGCCTGGACAGAATTACTTGTGCTGCTTTTCTCCAACGTCCGTGACACCGTGAAGTCAAGCACTCCAGCAGCTTCTTCTTTGCCATTTGAGTGATTTGCAGGATTATTGGCCTGTACTATGGAATTAACAGGGGGCACTAGTGCACTTGCACTTCCACTGGGAAGATTTGTCCCAGGAGGAACAGATGAATTAGACCCTGGCTTGCTAGCAAATTCAGGAACAAAACCTTCTATATTAACATTCTTTTGCCCTTCTGGAGCCAAATTAAGAGGAGTTTTCATAAGCAAGTTTGCAGGCTGATTAGAAGCAGTATCAGAGGAATGAACAGGGCTTTGTAATAAATTATGTTTTAACAGATTAGTATTTGGAAGTGCATTAACTAACAGAGATCCGACTTGCATCACAGGCAATGGCATGTTTTCCCCACCAGCATGTGAAGTTTGGGGACCCACTGCAGGCTTGTCCCCAACTCCCAAGTCCTTCATTGGTTGATTGTTTTCACTGTTGCTTAGCTGATTAGATAGAGAAATAGAAAAATTAATTGGCTGAGCCAAATTATAGCTTTGATTAGGCTGAGCAATCAGGATAGGCTGATTTTGCAAAGACTCTGTAGGTGGAGAAGACAACAAACTTGCATAACCAGAACTTGCCTGAGACTGAAGTGCCTCTTCTTCTCCCATTTTGGGAGGATTCTCAAGATTTTCAAAAGTTGTATTTCCATCCTGGGAATGCTGCACAGCAATAGTCCCTGGTTTACATGGCTGCTGATTAGACAGGCCTTCTTCTGGTGGCTGAATGACTTCTACAGTCTGTTTGGCAGGTACATACACTGCAGGAGCAGCAGGAGCCAGAAGCACATTTCCCCCAAAATTGGGTAACTCATTATGAGCCCACAAAGTTGTTGCTGGGCTATCACACTTCTTAACTGCTCCCTGAGCTCTTGCTGAGGACCGTCTCTCAGATACTGATTGTATATTTTCCATAGCAGGTCCAGAGTGCAACATATTTCCAGCTTCCTCAGCGGCTGCAGGAGGCAGTGGGTGTACCTGAGGCATGAAAATGGTTTCCAGATTATCCGGTGGCTGTTCGAGATTGCCAGGGGATGCAGCAGACAGAGCTGTGCTCTTCTTGATATTCTTTTGGTTTGAGTGGTTCTCTCTCAGTTCAACCACCATTTTTGCTTGGTCAATCTCTGCAGGTTTTATACCAACTCCGTGGGACCTCACAGGTTCAAAAGAACTATTTGCACTTGTCTGAAATACTCCTGTAGGCTTAGGAGGACTTGGAGTTGGAGGCTGGGATAGATTCCCATGGTAGTTCTTGCTCAGGTTTAGCTCACCCGAATCTCCTCCCAGAGGAGAGGAGTCAATCTGCTTGAAGAAGCTGGCAGAGGATTCCTCATCAGGCTTCCCACTTTCCTGCTGGATAAACGTACCGACTTGCTCTGGAGGCCGAACGGAGCTGGAAGAGCTCCTATGGCTGATGTTGCTATAGTTGGAAGATACACTATCTGGTCGGACAGGATGAGGTAATGAATCAGGTGCCTCCAAATTTGGTCCTCCTTCAGCATGGCTCACAACAGCATTCTTTGGAAGCATCTGACCCGGAAAGGATCCATACCTGTACGGATCAGGACCAGCAGCAGGGGATGAAGCACTGATGTTCTGTGGTTCACTGGGCAGCACTTCTTGATTCTGAATGCACTCCAGGTTCTCCACATTTTCATACTGGGACCCAGCAGCTGGATGCACTGGTTGGTGATACAGGGATGCTGAATTTGGCTGACAAGCATCAAACTCAGTTTTCTCCACCATATAATTTTTTTCAGATGAAAGTATTTCTTCATTTTCTGCTTCATCCCCTTTGAAAAACATGGAGAGAGTTCCTGAATCTCTGTCTGTGGGAATAGATCTATTTGATGTTTCAGATATAGCTGGAGACTGGTTTTTGGGATTATTTTCCTGAGCTGTGGGAAGGACAAAACTGGAGTCTTGCAAGGGTGGCTGTGGGTAAAACTGTTCCTGGTAAGGTTGACTTAACCAAGGGTTAGTCATTTCTGTGTTCTGCCTGAACACATTTCCAGGCTGGATGCTGTTCATGTGATGACTGCTATTTGCAGAGCCATTTCTCCCATTCTTTTCACAACCAGCAGATAAAGGCGCTTGCACGATATTTTGTGGAATACCTTGGTGTCCAGGACCCTGCAGCACATTCGTGTGTGGAGGAGGGTGAGAAGTGCTGCCAGAAGGCTGAGAAATGTTCTGAACGTCAATCTGAGAAGACGGTTCAGGATAGGGCACGAAATTCCGAACTGGAGACTGCAGGTTCCCTTGGCCAGGCCTCCACTGGGACACAGGCTGCTGGGGAGGTGGGGGGAAGAGTGGTGCTGTGTTGGGTCCTGAAGGAACATCATTTGGATCTCTGCCAACGTCTTGTCTGCCTCCAGGTTTGTTTGCTGCAGACACCATACCAGGATGCACACTGAAGGAATTTTCTACTGCTGCTCCTGTGTTATAATGCAGCGGCACTGCAGGCCCACGGAGTCCGGGATCCCCGCTGGGATGCGCTTCCACAGCACTATTTATAACATACCCCGGGGACGGAGAAGGAACTGGAACATTAGAAAATGTACTGGGACTTATTCCTGGTTGAGACACAGGAGCTGATAAAGACATGTGTGGTCCATGAGGATTGTCCCCTCCACGTGAGGGTGACGGATGCACAAGGGCTGGCTGCGGGAACGCCAAAGCGTTGCCCTTGGATGGATTATCTAAAGGGGGGCCCTGTGGGGTTTGTCTGCCAAATGCAAAGGGGTCTGTCACGGGCTGCACTGGGGCAGCTGCTGCGGTGGCTCGTTTGCTGAGGGGGCTGTTCTTCCAGTACATGTTCCGAGCGATGCCTGCGGGAGGAGGAGCTGCTGCTCCCGCAGGGACAGCCTGTGGTGGCTGCTGCATGGTGGCCTCCTGGCAGGGTCACACGGTGACACACTGGCAGTGGATGCTGCAGACGGATTTCTTCTCCTGTCCTGCTGAGGCAAAACACACAAGTCAGTTTCCAGTCTCATAATACCTGCCACACTTTATCAGTTTTTATTTTAGAAACAAAATTGCTCAAAGAATTTGAAGTGGGAAATATCTCCCTTTTCTCCAGAATGTGTAAGAAATTGATACACAACATCATATTTCCAAGTCCAGTATTAATGACGTTTAATGCTGTGTGGTAACAATGCACATCATTTAACAACTATATTAGCAAACAGCTAATAGTAAGAGCAATTGAACACAGTTCAGACCTGTACTAGTGCTAAATCCTCAGACTGTTACAGCACCGATGGTATTTTACTGTTACATTTCCCCAAATTTGATTTAAGCAGAACTATGCATCGTGGAAGGGACAGCAGCCAGCCTACAACAGATCCTGCAAGCTCTATGTGCTGCTCAATTTAATTATGAAGAATTGAAAAGTTATTATCTAACTCTAATTCTGTTAGAGACGATCTTCAGCTCTGCTGCACTGGCACTCCATGTGAATGGAGCTTTTCACAGGTAAGATGAGAAGCATTCCAAGAAGGAATTCACCAGATGTTATCATTCCCAACAGAACACAGTCTATTTTTGCTTTATCAAGACAACACTGTGTGGAACACTGGTGTTACTTATTTTAAGAAAGGCAACTGGATTTTCATCACATATAGTCTCCTCTGAAGAATGGTGCATAGTAAAACTGCATTGAAGGACAGAAAAACAACCAACTCCCCCCCCTTAAAAGTGAACGTTCTCACTTTAACACCAGTGGGACTTTGGCACAGTCTCAGTGTTACAGCTCTGTTTCAGGGTGGAAAAGACATGCACAGAAGTAATCCAACTCCAACCAATACCAGCCAGGAATCTGGTACTCAGGAAGCTCAGTCTATTCATCAGGGTGTCTTTTTCAATTTTATCACCTTTTAGCAATGTGGGCAAGAGGGAAGCTGACAAAACTAGAGGAATTCTTCAGTACTTGTCCAGTGCAGCTCCGTGAAGCTTTAGCAACATGTGATAGTCTTGTTTTCTCATGTTACACAACAAATACAAATAATATGTAGAGTGAAGTACCCACAGCAATTGTTCCACACAAAATGCTCTCCTGTCTTATGAGACAGACAAAAGCTGCACAATTTTTAGTTGGAGTTCTTTTAAGATTCAGCATCTTGTCAATGAGAGTAATAAAATATGAAGCCAGAAAAGACAGATGTTTGTAATCAAGCCAGAATTTTAATAGCTAGAAAGAAGTTCAAATGCAAAGCACTTCTGGTTTCTGATTATCAAAAATACATATTGAGTGAACACTGAGTAACTACATGTATTTCATAGAGATTTATAACTAAAAAAGTCCAATAAAAAGCACACTGACATTTACCACAGCAGGACTTATACAGACTTTACCAGATATGAGTACAAGGTCTCCTGGAGAAATATCCCTCCAACAGCCCTGTGCATAATCCAGGGCCCTCTTTCACAGTCAAAAGAGTCTCTAAATTTCTCCCCCATACCCATATCTTAAGATTTCATAAATTTGTGTTTTATTAAAATGGAAAAGACAACCAGAAGTGACTTCAGTAGAAGCATTAAAGCTTCATTAATTTCATGCATTACTTGCATTTGCCTTCCCCATTCTTTTTAGAACACAGCAGCCTCCTGAATTCCATCAAGGAATGCTTACAAGAAGGTTTTAGAGCTTTGCAATCTTTTCTCCTATTATGATCCCAAAGTGAAGGTTTTCCAGCTGGCCACACTTACTGCCAACCATGTTTCCAGGAAACCCTGCCTAAACACCCAGCCCAATTTCCACAAGCTTAAGTAACCCCAGGCTGTTCTGGACATCACCAGTTCTTTTTTATGATGTTTTTTTGCTGTATTAACCAAACTGAAAAAACTCCTCTCTCCCCTCCAAATAAACTTGTGGCTTTATGCAACATACTTTGAACTGGAGAGGGAAAAAAGCTAATTAAACAATCTACCAAGGCAGTGACCTCCTGGAAAGCACTGATTTCACTGAACAAAATATTGATAGCTTCCAAACAGTTCTGTTTGTCATAGAAAGGTTGTTTCTGAAATACAGCTGAGCAGAAAAGCCAACTTAAATACACACTTCCAAACTTCTAATGTGGACTTCACTCCTTGCAGTGTCTTATACAAAAAATTCCTAATAATTGACCACATTTTTTGTAACAGCCAGTATCAGTTATTAGCTAATTAAAATAAGTGTACAGTTCTACTTTAAAGCAGAAGTTGACATTCCTCTAACAGGATCTCTGATTGTGCATGACAGAGGTTCAGTGTGAGGGATCAGCTTCCTCAAAAGCAAAGTTAATATTAACAGAGTGCACACAGTAGTAAAAGCTCCCAATATCTGAGGAATTGAGTCCAAATAAAATGAACATGCCCATGTCAGGTAATTTAAACAAAAGATACCAACTCAGTGCTACTGACCCTCCCTGCCCCTCATCCAGGATTAACAGAAATGCTGATTTTAAGCAATTTATACCCAAGAAATAACCATGCAGGTTAAGAGCAATGCATCTCTGCTTTATCTAGTTTGGAAATTCTTAACTTTCAGATGGTTTATTAATTAATAAAGCAGAGCAGACTGCTAAACATTAATCACCAGTAATAATAATTGCAGAGGGTGGTTCCAGGTGTACCCAAAAAAACATTACCAAGGGGAAAAAAAGATTAAAATCACCCTCTAGAGAGGGCCACAAACAATTTCACCTGATGGGCTCAATAACTTCATATATAAAGAAGTAAATTATTTGGGGGGAATTAATTTAATCCTATCTCCAAGGGACATAAGCTAAATAAGACAGAAGAAGTATGTCCACAAAGCATGTTGCAGAGGACTAATATTAATTCTAATTCTCACACAATAAATAACATGTTCATACACTCAGATTTCTAATGAGAACAAAGCGACTAAAAACCCCCATTGCAACGTCAGAGACAAGAATAGCTGGAAAATGAGATTTGCAGCATCTGGGACACTAGTTTTTCAGAATCCCTTTTTCGTGTAGAGAGCTGCACATCTGCACACATGTGGGTGACACTCAGGCTGAGCACCTTCCACACCTTTAATACTCCTGACAGCTTCCTACCTGCCTTCTCCTAAATGGTTATAAATGTTACTCACTTAAAATGTACTGATAGGACAAGGGGGAATGGCTTTAAACTGACAGAGGGCAGGGCTGGACGGGATACTGGGAAGGAATTCTTGGCTGTGAGGGTGGGCAGGCCCTGGCAGAGGTTGCCCCATCCCTGGAAGTGTCCAAGGCCAGGTTGGACAGGGCTTGGAGCAACCTGGGACAGTGAAAGATGCCCCTGCCCATGGCAGGGAGTGGGGATGGATGGGCTTTAAGGTCCCCCCCAACCCAAACCAGCCTGTGAATTCAGGAAAAGAGCTGTTTGGGAATCAAAGGCGCAGAAGCAGCACAACCTATTCCCGTTTGTTTCGAAAGGAGCCCGACCACCAGTTCCTACCCCAGCAGATCCCGGCGCTTTTGCCTCCTGAGTCAGCACCGGGGCACGGACCTGTGGCACCTGACAGCTCGCACAAACAGCCCCGAGCCGGGACAGGCGCCGTGTGTCCTCCCAGGGAAGCCGTGACAGCAAACATCAGGCGGCGCCTTCTCCCCCCGCACCCCGTGAACNCAGCGCCGCCCGCCGCCGCCATCTTGGCACATCCGGATCGCCGCGCCGCCGCCGCCGACGTGTCACGCCGCGGCGCGCGGTGACGTCACGGCGCGCGCAGGGCACGGCCGGGGGGGGTGG